>JBAMYA010047783.1:0-10213 GCA_037176975.1 Arrhamphus sclerolepis
GTATTTTATCGGTATGAGTCGCTGTGAAGTGGCTTTGAAGTGAAGTAAGGTGCTCTCTCTTTCCCATATGACGCTCACGATTGTGATTGGTCCACTACTTCGGAACCTGTAGTAGAGGACCAATCACGAGCATCATAGGAGAGAAAGACAGAGCACCGTGCTTCACAGTCGAGGAACAGCAACTCATACCAAGAAAATACAAAGACGAAAAAGACGTGCGAGAAATCTAACGCTGTTGCCCATTGCCAGAAGGAGGCAAAATGCCTGGCAACGCATAACGGGCAGCATAAATGGTTAAGTTACGCATACATCTGATACTGATCACAGCCGTGAATCCCATGAAATCAATTGGTTGTGCTAATGAATAGAATGTATGACAATTAGTCATTAAGTAATCTTCCCCAGATGCAATCCCTCGTGGGTGTCAAGAATATGGGAGCAGGTTAAAAATAGACATAAAAACATCATTGGGTCCGGTAAGTTGGGCCAGATAACGTCAGGGTGGAATAAAGCTTGAAACCTTGGCCACTATTAAATTAGATTCATATTCCAAGTTAGTGGCCTGAAGACCCTGGCAACATTTTCTGAAACAAACCCAGAAAGCGGGTTATGTAGAAACTCCAATTATGTTGGACCTTCTTTCTGAAACGTACTGTAGGGAAGAGCAGAGACCAAGAGATGAAGCTGCAAAATGATCAACACTGAGCAGAAAATGTTCCATGGTCAAACTCGGCTGGGGTCCATTTCAGAAATCAGGTTATTGAGAAACTCCATAAAAAGTAACAGAGGGAGCTGAATGAAAGGAGACCTGGTTCCGCTCCACGGTGGTCGGCTCTTCTTATAGCTGTTACTACATCTTGTCAATAGCGGCAGCTAAATTCAAAAAGATCGGCTGGAGCCAGCTCGTTTGCCTGTGGCACATCACTGCTGTCCACAGCCACACAAACGCAGTCGTAGCAGATTCACCAGTTCTCCCCAAACTTTATTTCTGAAACTTGTCTATCTGTGTGACCACAACCACTTTTATATTTACCTATTACACGTACAATATAGAATTAATGGTTAATTTCTGCAAGAAATCTTTGTGTCTGGCACTGATGGATATGTCTTAAATGTTTTTTTTACCTATTATGGAATATGACTTCAGTGTACGGTATGTCTTAACTCTTCCTCACTGAGTGCTGTCACATCCTACAGGATAAAGCAAACCAAAACTAAACAAACACATTTATATTTAATTTAAGTATAAGACTCTCATAAGAGTACTTTATAAAAGTAGACCTGAACAGCTATTCCTGAAAATGACAGCATATGATTAGGAACCAGTGTGTTAGGAACCACTTTGTTCTTGTCATTTGAAATCACTATATTTCTCAGAAATCAATTGAAGTCATGGAACCCTTAAAATAGAAAAACAAAAACAAAACATAAAAAGCATAAAGAACAAGACGAGGAGCTTAAAAAGTAATTCATGCAGCAAGCATTGTGGTACTCATTCCAGTTTAGAGTCCAAGGTTTTTTGTAAATTTTCTCCTGTCACTGTGGAGTGGCAATCAATTTGTTCTTCTTTTCCAAGCATTCAAAATTAATTTATACAGATGGAGAATCTGTTCCTTCAAACATGCACTCTCCTCCCACAACATCAATGCCCCTTCCGTCAGTTGTTAACTGCAAAATTGAAATAAATTTTTGCACAAGTGGTAGTTAATTGTATGCACAAAAGAGAGTAAATCAGTCTGCAGTGACTATTTTTTAAAAGAACACTCTTCCTGAAACCGCCCATAAATACATGTGCATCAGGCCCAGACACAAAGATCCGTCTATGCCTTTCATGCTTTTATTTACTACTGAGCCTGGATTATAAATATTGACACAAGTCAGCAATTTATTTTTCAACTTAAAAACAAAATTTGATCCACGTACATCAATCTGCCTTTTTTTTTTTTGTTAATGTAGACAACTTACTTTTACTTCATATTTGGAACTCAGCTATCCGAGATCATAGTTATAGTTCATCTCATAAAAATGTAAATCTGCCATTCAGGTGAGAATGTTTGTAGAAGATGAGTTCTAAAAATACTTTTGACAATCTGAATATTCCTCATGCATCGATTTCTCTTTCTGAAGCGTAATCATTTGGAATTGGAGCTAATCTGACACTTCGTACTCCCCAAAACCTTTTGGGGGAGTTATTTGAAGACCTTCGAATTTCCATAATCCCATATTTTCTAAAAGATTTTTACCCACACTGTTTGAAATAAGCATTTTTAACCTTGGCAATACAGATATGGAACTATAATGTGTTGTCTGTGGAGTTTATGTCTTCTGTTTCATCTACTGTTCTGTTTAGACCCAGTCTCTCCTCCCTAGACGTTGTGCCTTGTGTATGTTCTGCTCTGATGGAAACCTAATAAATTAAATTTGTTTAGAAGCATCAGTCAAACTAAGTCCTATTGCAAACAAGTTAGTCTCATTTATTGTCTTGCTTTGCTCCAAATTAAAACCACAAAGTCACACTGATCTTGTTTCTCTGCTACATTTTATCATGTTCCATGACAGCCAAGTTTTTCATTTGTGGCTGTTGTCCCTGACCCCCACCCCACCCCCAACACACACACACACACACTGTAGTATTTTTTTTCTTTTTGGCTTGATTAATACAAGTATGATTCATTGTTAAATACTGGGACTGTTATTTTTTACAGTGCACTGGCATGTAATTAAACTGTCGTCTTTTTTCTAACACTGCAGTTATTGTAAACACTTATTAACAATCACACATGATGGCATCATTTTGCAGGAAAGTAATGCTCTCTGTAACCAATGTGCAAAGGTTGAATCCACTTTGGTTGCTTGGCATGAGATACTGGCCTGGATTTCGGCTGCTGATGTTGATACCAATTCAAGCCAATTACAATAATCCTCTTCATTTTGGTATCCACCAAACTTTATTACTTTGTTTGCAGAATGCTGTTGCTTGGCTGTTGACAGGTGACATCACCCCTGTCATTTATTCTCTACACCGACTCCCAGTTGAGTTTAGAATTCATTTTAAGCTTTTGTTGTTGCTTTTAGTGTTATAAATGGCCTTGGTCCTTCTAACTTAAGAGAGGATTTAAGTTTGTTGTCAACCCAGCAAAGCTCTGAATCTGCTTATTAGAGGTCCCACGGACGAGACAGAAAAAGTGGGGTGATCGTTCTTTTGTGGTTGCTGGTCCCAAAGTCTGGAATACGTTGCCCCGTGAGTCACATAGCCTCACTGAATTGCCTCTGTTAAAATCCAAACTAAAAGTCTACCTATTTGGAGTGGCATTTTGCACATGAGAGCACTACATCACATTTATCACTTTTTTAGTTTTCTTTTATTTATTTATTTGTCTGTTTGTTTTTGGTGTGAAGCATTTTGGTCAACCTTGGTTGTTTAAAGGTGCTATATAAATAAAGATTGACTGAATTTTTAGACTATTAAAACTACTTTTTTTCATAGAAAAAAACCATTCTGATATAAAAGCCTGTTCATTTATATTCATAAACAGATCCAAGACTGTACTTGTTCTGAAACGCGTTCCTGATTTTCCAGCCGATGCTTTTAGACGGAGCTGCAGAAATGTGTTGAGAATATCAAAAAAGGAGACAAACTCTGATACCTTTTGTATAGTTTCTCCTTCATATATTGTAAATATAAATTATATATTTTCCTTTTCTGCATTTTTCTATGCAACGATCAATAAATTCTTAAATATAGATTTCAAAATTACTGCATCTGCCAATACGCCAACACAGTTTAAGTATGGTTTTTTTCAGCTTTTCCTTATTAGGGAGCACCCCAGCTAATAGGTGTTCTGCATATTGGTTTGCCATCGGTTTTACACCTGATGCCCTCCCTGACACAACCTTCTCCATTTATCCAGGTTTGAGAATGGAAGTATGAAAACGCTGGCTTGTGACCCCATAAACTTAAGGCAATGGGGCAATGTAGGATTTAATGACCTGCCCAACGACACTTCAGCCGGACTGGGACTGTAACAGGGCTGGGGATCAATCATGCAACATTCTTGTATATTTGTAAAGACAAAAGATCAACATATAAAATAGAATGTTTATACCAAAAAAAAGTAATTAGGGGTGTTTTTTCTTTCTTTTCAGAATGTCTCATGGAAACGTTTAATTGTGGTTGTAAGGTGCATTTGAAATGTTTTAAATGCCTAAAAGACATTGCTACATCAGTGGGATGCAATTTGTGACTAACATGGCATTTCATTTTTGCATATTAACATTTTTTTTCCATAGAATTTTTACCTTATTATTTTTTTTCTTCAAATAAAATCCAATAACCTTTTTCAAAACACCCTCTATTTAGAGCTATAAATGCTTTTATCACTTAGTGAGTCACCTGATCCACTTTCTTCCTCACAGTTAAGGATCACATTCTGTGCTCTCACTACTCTGCCTCTTGCCCATCTTTCCTACAAAGAAAGAGGGAAAAAAATTAAACAAAACCCCACCCCCACACTTACTACATGCACACCATTTCTGGGTATTGGGATTATGGACTGTGTCCCAATGCATCCATATTTCAAAGTAGTATCTCTTGTGTCACTCTACATCTTGTCTATGGAAGCAACATGGAAGTTCCAGCTTGTGTTTAAGCATGTTTACGTTGCTGACCCAGTTACTGGATTTCTGCTGCATTGTTGGCAGGGTGGGGCAGAATGTAGGCATCGTTTGTTTCAATTTAGCTCAATACTGTAAAGTCTGCACACACACACACACACACACACACACACACACAGGACACGAACACACTGACATGTTGGCTCAAATGTATGCACATTAATGAACACTTCTATACATCCATATTTATGTGTCATGCACTTGGTTACTCAACGGGTCCTTGAGTTTTTAATATGATTCTCATAATAGATGAGTAAATATGTTCATTATTTATGTTCTACGACCGCACAACTTCATTTTTTTTTCTCTTGAGGTGCCGTAGAGTAGCTGCATGGTTACAATACATGTGATCTCATCATGAATGGAACTCGAGGTGTGTTTAGATAACTAGTGGAAGGCAGCATCATGTTAAATGCCTTAGCGTTTCATTTAAAATCCATGGTACTCAATAATGTAGAAAGACTTCTAAAAGCTCATTCAACCATACAAGAGCAGTGGATGTCAACAGTATTGGCAAAGTTAGAGGTACAGCTTGTACGGAGCGGTGTATTGTGGTTGGGCTTAGAAAGCTGTATGTGACAAAAATGATGTGTGGGAACATGTTCATGTGTGCTTTTAGACATTATGGTGTAAAGATTTGAAACACTATGGTGGGATGTTTTTTGTTAGCAATTTCTGTGAACTTTTCAGACATTTCCTCTACAATTCTTACAAAGGGTTTGAAATAACGAATCATGTCTGCAGATGTGTTTTTCAGCTCTGTCATTTAAACACCAAAGAAGGAGCACAGTCTGTTTCCACGCTGTAATGTCATTACTTTCTCTGTGTGCTTCAATGTTCCTGCTGATGTATATAAAGAAAAAAGTTAGTGTCTATGAGAATTCTCAGTAAAGCTTTGCATTTGTGATTCTATACGTCATTATAGTGGTGACTCTTGAGAATTGCATTCGGCAGCAGGCACGATTACAAAAATTTATATCGTATTCACAAAATTAGAATTGCACTTATATCATTTAAGCAGCATGACATAAAGAATTTAGAATGAACTTGGATTTTTTTTCCATTAATTTATTCTTTATGTCCTTAAGTGTTCAATTACTGTAATATAACAACTTACCACACTGATTCATAATTCCTTGTTTGTGGAACGATGTGCTACTTAGGCTTGCCTGCATTTCCTGCTCAAACAGGAAGTGATGAGTTCAGTAAAAGGAAGTGAGTTTTTTGTTTGTTTGTTTTGTTTTGTTTCACTTTGCAAAGCAGTTATGATCAAGCAAACATTTATGTCATAGAGGGTAAATAACAACACAGATTGTATGTAATTATCCCATTAATATGTTTGCTGGTAAATTTATCATTCAGTTTAATAGGTTGGATACTTGTTATGCAGACAGTACTAATCAACCATGGAATCAGCAATCAAATACTTGAGTTGACATTATTAAGTACAATAATAGTTGTGCCTGTGATAGTTTAAATCTGTTGAAACTTTGCATTTTATATTTACAGAAGCTGCAATTTTTTAGAATAAATGCAGCATATGAACTAATGCTTATCAACACATGGAGAGAAGTAAAACATATGCAAAGTTACTTGCTTAAGACAACACAAGACTGGATGCCTTTTTGTTTGTTTATTTGCTTTATTTGTTTTCTGCGATTTTCATTCCATGTCATGGTGAAAGGGTTGCCAGTAAAAGTTGGTCAACGTCAGCAACAACTCTTTTTTTCCTCATCTGGAGTGTAGCTTCCTTTGGTGTTTAGTTTGTGGTTCTCACACCCTTATGAGAATACTAAATTGAAAATACACTGAATACATATGCCTACACAGCCATAGGCCTGGAGTATACTTGCTGTTTACAACGGGAACGCATCATGGTGACACACATATCGTGTGTTCGTTTGGCACGCCGGTCATCCACATCCTCCAAAAAACATGCAAACTTGTGGTTCTGGTTCCTCCACCAGTACCACAGGAGCTGGCGGAGGAAGTTGATGAAATTGGCTGGGGAAACAGCAAATATAAGTTCTGTAACACATCACTCATCTGCTGAAGACAATGTACAACCATCGCCATAAATAATTAAAGCAACTAATGATCTATACTTACTTCCATTTACAAAATACGAAGTAAAGAAGGAGAATCAACAGAGTTTACACCTAATAGAAACAATATTTACCTCAATACACAACTGAAGGCTTTTAACCACATACTCCAGAACAAAGTAATGCACTAGCTCAGCCTTATATTCTAAGACAAGCATCTTCATACTAACATCTGCAGCAGCAAAGATACGCTTCAGAACACATCACTCTTAATAGAGTTTCTCCATAACTCAATACTTAGCCAGACAATTTCTGACAAACTTGGGCCAACACCAGTTTGACAAAAAAAAGCTCAAACTGCCTTGCATAGTATGCTTTGTTTACAAATTCAACCAGTGATATAGATCTGACTTGATACCATGATGAAAATGATTTGGATAAAAATCTTGTGAATATGTCAAAGACATATTCTTAATTACGATGGAAATCTCACTGAAGCATTAAGGAGTTTCCCAAAGCTCACAAGAGATTATGGGAAGCTGCGTTAGCTTGAAGACTTGCTGATGGGCATCATTTTTGCCAAAGAAAATGGAGAAAAATTTGACAGGGCTGTCATATTTGGACACTGCACAAGGCATGTCACTGATTTCAGAGACCTTTTGTGCCTCAAGTACACAACCAGCAACAATTGTGGGCCATTTATTTAAACTTCTGGAAGCTCTACAAGTGCTGTTTTAGTATTGGGCAGCTATGGTTGCCTCCTCTAAGTTTTTATCAATGTCATGTAACTAGTGTGAGTGGTCACATGACCAGGCTGCTAAATGCCTTAATTAAACTGAAATATTTTGTACAAATATTTTCAAAGCCTCTACTGCTGATATATGTGTAGAATGATAGACCTGCATGCATCCTTTGATGACAAGAAGAGTGAATGCAAGCATGGCAACAATTGTTTCCACTAACATAACACACAGTCCAAAGGTTTGGGCTGTTTTCTTTACAGATTAAAACTAACTGAGAATTCTGGATTTCTAGACTTAAAAAGAAACAAACAAACAAACAAAAAACATCCCAAAGTAAGGTGAGCTACATCACTGTCGTTGCTATAGTCGAAAAGGATATTTTTGAAACTGACTGTGATGTTACTGTAGTTTTTATTTTTCATGTGGGTTACCAGGTCAAACTGAAGAATTTGCGTGTGCCAGTTTCCCGCTGCCAACACTTGTTGCCGAATATAAAACTTATATTTTCACTAACATAACCAACATAAAAAAATAAAATAAAATAGATATTATGTGTTAGGAACGTTGCAGGGAAAGATCTGGGATTCAACAGGTTGAGGAAGACAGCAATGGATGGTTCCCACTTTTTGAGTATTTCTGCAAAGTGGTGTGCTGCTCAGCAAATGATTACCACAAGATTGTTTATAATGTGAGACAACAGAAACTGTCTGTGGATGATTTTCTTCTTTAGTGTGTAGGGCCCTTTTTTAAGTTTTGTTTCTTGTGTTTGCTTGGTTCATATCTGTTCAGAGACTAAATGTAGTTCTTATCAGTCATTAATGTCAAACAATATACTCAATGGCTGTTTTTCAAAGTGCATTCTGCATATGCAACACAGTATGCGGTTTGTACGGCCTTCTGGTCCCAGAGTCATCGTTGGTATGTAGCATGCCAAGTCATAACGCTAACGTGACCACTGTGACTTTGTTCTGCTGTAGTGGCGCATTGCATTATGACATAAAATATGAGAGGTACACTGGTAATCTGCATACTGGAAATCATCAGGGTATTCTTAGCTTACCAAGCAATTTGATTCTGGTGCATTTTGGCAAAATCAGTACATACTAGTGGTGTAGTGTGTGGTTTTGAAAATGCCCTGTGTTCCCAAGCGCTGGTCCTCATCTGTCCATCAAATGTCAGTATTTTTTTTTCCTTGGACCTTTTGGTTTCTGTGTTTTGGTTTTGCTGAAGCTGCTGTGCCTTTGGTTTTAGAAGTTAATAATAAAAGTTTATGTACTGCCTTCCTCCTGAGTCTGCACACACTTTGCAGAGTTTTTGAAAAAAAACATTAAAAAAACTGCAAGATTTGCAACAAAAAGATTCACATCAATGAAATGAAATAAATAAATAATACACGAATCAATAAATGTTGTTGGTCGAAACAGTGTATTTTCTCAACATTCTTGTGTGCCTGTACCACACAAATATACAGATGAATATTGTGTGTACTCTATATCAGCTGTGGCAGAGCATGTGGTATTTACAACCTTTTTAAGTTCAATTAAGTATTTTTCTGCTGTCAAAGAGTGTCTTGGCTGTAAACAGATTATTGGATCCCCACTGTAATGACCCACACTCACACTTTCTAAAAGGTTTGTAGATATTTGGAAAAGACATTCTGCTGCATTTCTTCCTGATACACACATCCATGTATAATAGTACTGAAATTATATTTATTTCAGGGGTTTTAAAGAAAAAAAAAGCATGTCTTGCCTCTCTAGTGAGTGTCTTGTGTCACGTGAAAGAATTGTATTTTCTAATTTACTGATTGCCCTTTTCATACAGCCGATCAGAACCTTACTTTTTTTGCCTACATGCCTGAACATTTTTAAATGATACTTGATCTCTCTGACAACGCATCCATCCATCTGTCCTTCATAATTCAGCTGTCAGTGAAGGTACGGTTTGTGTATGTTTTGAAGCTTGTAGCTCTGACGGTATTGAGAGATTGATGTTTTGACAAATCTTTACTGATGTCTCCCCATGCCTCTCTAACTAGGCTGGAGATCTCAGTCTTTAGGAGGCAATAAACGTTGAGAATAATGTTGTCATGACTCAGTTGCCTCTCTCAGCCAGCGTTCAGGTTCCTGTTGGTCTCAGTGGTAATCGGCATGATGTTCTCACTCTTAAACTTAGACAGACAGCTGACATAATTGACCAGCTCTGTTCTCCCCCGCTGTCACAATAAGATTGTCCCTCTTTCCATTGTCGGCTCAGTAGAGGACAAAGCTGATATCAGCATTGTTGGCAAGGAAGTAATTACTATACACATTTCTTATGTTTTTTTTTTGTTTGTTTGTTTGTCTTTTTTTACATAGATACTCTAATTCACCCCATTAATCTTGTTCCCATGCATGTAAACATGCAGATGCTGCACCAATTGTTTCTCTTACACTCAACCCAGCAAACACTGAGAAAGAACAGGCAGCTAGAAAGCAATGAAGGATGCTGAGCAAAACTATCATGAGTAAATCCCCACTACCCTTTATCATAGTATCATATCATCTATGGATTAATTACGATGATTAACAGTCAGTTGGACTATCAATCAAACAACCTTCGGTCAGTGGTAGCTAGCTTCAAACATTAGGTATACAATAAGCCTTTAATTAGAAGAGTTACCTCTCTGCTGTAAAAATAGCACAATCTGTTTGTTTATTTGAAAACATTGAAGTGAATGAGGTGGAGGGGGGGGGGGGGGGGGGGGGGGGG
>JBAMYA010047784.1:0-10211 GCA_037176975.1 Arrhamphus sclerolepis
CCCCCCCCCCCCCCCCCCCCCCCCCCCCCCCCCCCCCCCCCCCCCCCCCCCCCCCCCCCCCCCCCCCCCACCCCACTATCTTCTGTGCTGTGTTGACCACAGTGGGAGAACCACACCGAGGTGCAGTAGGTCAGGATCAGTAGAAGGTTATTACATGGTTATGGTAATGCTTTTCAAGGATCAAGGAAATTCCTGTTCAAGAAGAAAATATCAGATTCATTATACCTGTGACCAGCTCTATGGAGCCATCTCTCTGTCTCCTTGGTTACCGTGAACATGGTGCTCATAGTCCAGGGCAACCAAAAAAACGTGGGTTTTGTAAAGTAAAGTGCTGAAGCTAAAGAGCTTACTTGCATACATCAAAATGTGATTATGAAATGTTTCCAACTGACATTCAGCAGGAAAAGTATGACTGTATGACTGTATCATCTGATTGTGATGGTTGTTAAAATGTGTATGTATAGTCCAGTAAAAACATTTCATCACATTTTAATGACAGTAGAAGTTAACCATAATTTATGAAAATGGCATGTTTTCTCTCATATGTTTTTATTTCTATTCCATTATCCTGTAAGTATCCAGTAAGTATTAATAGCCCCCAGAGTAAGGGTTAATCATTAAGAGTTCAAACTCCTTTCTCTGAGGGTGAAACATTGGCCACGCCCCCTTTACAAAAGAACCGCCAGCGGCTCAGTTTTAAAATGTTCAGCTGGATAACTTGGACTTTTGGGTGGAGGAGAGAATGTGTCAGTTTGCTGAAACTTTTATACATTTTTCTACTTTTGAGTACTGGCCACAGGGCTCCTAGCGCCTGTTAAAATGATTTGGGTTTGGTACCTTGAAAGTTCTGCAATTTTAGCTGAAGATGCCGTTTTCCGCGCTCAAAGTAATGTTAACTAGCAAGCTACTGCTAGCTACTTAGTTAGTTTTACATATGAAAGTTTAGTCTGGCAGACCTTCAGGAACATGTGCTGAGGAAGCGGGCAAGTATAATTTCACATTTGGATTAGAGTTTGAATACTCTGCTCGAACCCACCCCGATACACCCCGGGCCACACAGGGAGGGCCAGAGGGCCCCACACGGAGGGCCAGGGGGCCACAGCTCAGGCCGTGATTTCCAGCCTCTTTTGTCAGGCAGGTCGGGCTCCATATACTAGCATGACTTTTTTTTTTTTAAATAGAATTCTTATTTTATATAAAGCTACTTGTAATGATCACAACATAGTGAAGTAACAACGGTTTAATAAGTCCAAATGTGGCTCCATCTCTAAAATAACTTGGAAGTGAAGTTGAAATGGTCAGTTTTGATGGTCTACTTATTTAAAAATAAAAATAAAAAAAAGAGTCAGTTTAAATTGGGCTTAAATTAAAGTGGGCTTAGGCTCCTCTCGTGTTTCGTAATGACAAAATATCTGAAGTTTATAATTTACAAAGGTTTAGAACTAGTGGATTACAACTTGAGGGTACATCTTTGAAAATAAAGACCTTCGTTCTTAATTGTGAGTATTTTTAACAGAACAGTTCTGCACAAACGTTTCATAGATGTGTTGTGAAAAGCCGTTTCAGGTGTGGATTGTTACGTTTATCCAGTAAAGTGAGTAATAATATTCAGTTGACAATGGTGTTTCGTTCGTTCAAATTTTATTTTCTCATTTCTTCATGAAGGTTAGATGAATAATAGGCTACATGCAGACTTATGATGATCTGACAGTTTTACAGTTTAGAGCATCTCTTTCACTTATTATTAGCTGTATTATAGTACCACAAATATTCCAAAGTGTGGGCCGTGACTAACACTGTAGTAGTAGTAGTCTAAGCCCGAAAGACGGTTGGAGACATCTTCTATGAACGATCTGTACTCAGTGGGCTACAGCCCAGACGCTCTTCAGGGCAGGACCAGCAGGGATGCTGTTTTTCGTTAGACCTTGCTGAAATATGCATCCCAAAACAGTAGCCTGCCTCAGTCACACATGCACTCTTGCTGGTATCCTCGTCAATTAAGTCACTCACAATGAACCCCAAATAATGTTGTACAAACTTAATGATGAATACAAAAAAAGGCGTCAAGTTATGATGTTGAAGGTTCTGCAATATGATTAAAATCACAATGTTGACAATCCTCGCCACTTATTTCCGTCAGAGAAACATTTGAAAAGAAAACTGTCAATAACTGTCAGGCTTTGTTACCTGTACTGATATGGCTTGTTCTATTTATATAAATTTCTCTAAAGAAGGAACTTTATATTACATGAAGGGACCTGGCACACATGCAAGGGTGAAAGTACTGTGTGGTGCTGAAGAGGCCAGCACCACTTTTCAGGACATGCAAGTCCCACAGGTGGTCATTGTGGACCAAAAAGGACCAGAGATGCTATCTGTAAGCGCTTCTTGTGGCCTGGAATGTCAGTGGATATTGACAAATGGGTAAGAAATTCATGTTTCATCAACAACATGTGTTTTTACACAGAATTACAGTTATAATTGTTTTATTTTGATTCATAATAATTATAATTATTATATCTTTTACATATCTATGTTGACATGAATTATCTATTTGTCCATGAATTTACTTTTGGGTTGAGTTGAATATAATGTTGAAGGTACATCAGTCATAAATAGGTCACTGCTTCAATATCTTCAATCCTAAACAGATCAGGTCATAAAATGTAGACTGAGGAAAATCTGTGGTTAATAGCTTTAATACTTTTGAGTGATGTCTGCTATTATTTATCTGTGTTTAAGTTGTTTTTTTTTGTTCTTTTTTACATCTCTCAGAACTTGTGATGAGCCAGACAGCACGGAAACTATTAAACAAGAGGTTGAGTACACTCCTGTGCAGCTAATGAATACTATTAATATGTTATTAATATATACATCAATAATACAGTACAAAATTCCCAGAAAGGATCACAGCTGCTGTTTACTGATTTGATTTGTTTTACATGATTATGAAACCAAATTGCTTTTTTTTTTCTTAGTTTGGATTCAGTTTATAGTAAATTATTATGCAGGCTTATTTGTAGCTTCTTGTAACACACCTATAGGATGTACAGTGACATGGAGCTGTGGTTAAAGAGTTAAAATGTCAACCGGTACAGATACAGTAGCTACAGTCTATAAACCTAAAGGTCTGGCTTCTGCTGCGTTTTATCATTTAGATCACACAACCTTTGGAGCTGTTTGCCATGGACCTAACTGGGAAGCTAGCAAACAAACAGTGGCTACCAGTATGTGTTAGTCATTACTGACTACTACACAAAATGACCTCAAGCCTATCCTTTAAAATCCAAATCTGCAGAGCAGGTCACAGAAGACATAAGTAAATTTGTTCACCAGTTTAAGATGGCCCATGAAAATCCTGACAGATCAGGGCAGCGAGTTTGTAAACATGGTACTTCTTTTTTTAACCTATATTAAAATTTCTAAGTGTACAAATGTGTGGTATCTTACAACTGATAAGTTTACAGGTGTGTTGGTTTAACAGATCAACAAGACCGTCTGTGCTAAACTCAGCATACAGGAGTCTGTGTTCCACGTCATCCACAAACAGCCCAGTTGAACGAATGAATGGGACCATCCAACAGTTAGGAAAGCACAGCAATGCAAAGCTTCATGAAGACAAATGTTTGATGAGACTTTTGAAATCAAGATTTTTTTTTTTTTTTTCAGGTCTGTGTAAACTTGGGACAAAACCTCAGAATATTTGGATGCTGTCTGGTTTGGTTTGACAACCAAATATTCCCCATACTTGATGTTTGGAAGAGAGGCACGCTATCCATCATATATCAGAGCAAT
This sequence comes from Arrhamphus sclerolepis, assembly GCA_037176975.1. NCBI lineage: Eukaryota > Metazoa > Chordata > Actinopteri > Beloniformes > Hemiramphidae > Arrhamphus > Arrhamphus sclerolepis. Next base: position 3,796 of record JBAMYA010047784.1, read on the forward strand.
ATCACAATATTATAAAATGTCAAATAATTTTAATTGGTGTTCTATGCTTTAATGTAAAGGACATGTAAAGTAGCCCTGCTGTAATGTAGTGTAATTTTTTACCTTTTTTTTTTCTTAACAGATAGATAGCAGTGTGGAGGATATTGTGGGAGAGGAGCCAGTCTCAAAAGACATTCAACGCCTGGACAGATTAAAGAATATTATCTTGGACAATGTCTCAAGTTGGTTTCAAATTCTAGGACAAAAGTATAATAACTGCTCTGGGCTGCAGCTTAGGAAAGTGTCCCATTCCTAAAACCGTCCTATTGTGCTCTTTCAGATTACCTGTAATTGGATGAGAGGAGGTGTAGGCTCATCACAGCGCCCGCTGCCCGCCTCCAACATCCTCCAACCAGGGCGCGCTGCCCGCCTCCAACATCCTCCAACCAGGGCGCGCTGCCCGCCTCCAACATCCTCCAACCAGGGCGCGCGCCTGCACGAGCATCCTGGTCAATAATGATGTTTGTATCGTAACAAGCAGATTTGTCCACATCTCAAACATTCAAACGTTGGTGCAAAACTTGTTTTATTCTTACATGTTTTACAGAATGCATCCTGTAATTTGTACATCATAATACAGTTTTAACATTAAGACAACATCTTCAGGTGTACATGCATGACATTAAATAAATAAAAAAACAAATGTTTTACAACATAAGATTGCGTAATTCAATCTTGCTTTGCATTTTATTTTGATAATGAAAAAAAATTATTACTAAAAGCAGTCTAAAGAATTTGTAAATGGGGGAAACACCTTAATAACTTCAACCCATTTTCTTTTCTAAATCAAAAGCAAAGGTTTTTTTGTTTCCAGATGAAAAAGCAAAGTCATGCTTCGCTTTCTGAAAACGGTGTCAGTCAGCGCACAGACCAACACACAATGGAGTGCTTACAGGAAATACAGACAGATGGGCCTAGCCAATCAGAATAATACTGGTCCCAGTCAGAAAAATAACACCACCCTGAGCCAAACTATACAGACAGCTCCAACCCAGAAAACACTGCACAAAATGCATAGAAAAGTCTGGATTCAAACCATTTGATCTGAATCATTAAGACATGACTCAGCAGGGGGAAACACCAGGGAAAATAAACGACCAAAGTATGTACATCAGACTAAGAGTTGAGCACAAAAATTAGATTGTTTTGTAGTTATTTCTTCCTTCTGTTTCAAGTTAGTGTTTGTGCTGAGGTAACACTTCTGCAGATGACCTTCTGGTCTTCACTTGTGTTCCAGTCGCAGCAGCTGCTCTTTACCGTTGATCGTTAAAGACCGCAACTGGCCGTCCTCCTCCACCTCCACGCGCTCCTGTCCGTTCTCCACAATCCTGCAGCAGGGGAAAGAAAAAAAAAAAAAAAAAAGGGGGGGGGTGTAAATACACAGAGGAATAAAAACAAAAAAAGTGAACATAGAAATCTACCAAATATTTAAACAGACCATTTTAAGAATAGAAATAGCAACTATGAATTTGATGCCAAGGCCATGTACCAGGAAGAGAGGGACAGGATGACTTTTACCACCACATCCTTTAACAACAGTCCAGATTCATCGGGGAACTGAGGGGAGCAGGTGGATTACAGCTCCTCAACCCCCCAGGTCCAGGTTAGTCCTGTCCAGCCAAAACTGGCATGGTCTTCACTTAACAAAAGAAAAAACAGCAACAAAAAACCATCTTGATACAAGAATGTGCTGCTCTAAAATTTGCTTTAAGTAGGATTTAAAATTCTATTTGAATGTTCAGACACTTTAGACTGAGATACATCACCAAAATTCCAAATCCAGTCACATCTGTAAGCACATCTGTATGTGATTTGGGAAAGCAAACGCACCTCCTGGAGTACCAGTATGGATATGACAAAAATCAGACTGAACGTCTGAACATAATTCTAAAATACTTTTTTTTTTTAGACTTGATGCTAATTAACCTAATTAGTTGAAAGATGTTCCTCAAGGATTTTTTAAAAATTCCTACCTACTTTCCCGTTTTTTTTTTGTTTTTTTAAACCAATGCTCCTGTTTTTTGGAGAAATTTAAAGAGTCTCACTTTCAACACTTCCAATTGTGAATAAAATATGGGTATATGGGATTTGTTAATCATTTAAATTTTTATTTTAGTCGTGTTCATTCACATCTTTTTGTGCATATTCAGCTGGGAAGATCCCTTAAAACAGACCCAGGATAAGCTGGAGAGATTTTAATCTCCCGACAGTACTCCTGAAAGAGAAGGGTAGAAGTACTTGGGAGGGGGGAGGTCTGGGACTCTGCTTAGACCACCCCCCACACCCAAACACCAACAAGCAGAAGATGGATGGATGAAGACACCTAACAGAGAACTCAGCAGTTCTGCAGCATATGTCACTGCAATGTTCTGGGAAAGTAATGTTCTGTAAAAGTTACTGGTTTCTGATGAACTGGGTCAGTACCTCTTAGTGGTGATCTTTCTGCCGTTGACTATCTTAGTGGAGGTGGACACAGAGCGGAAGTTGCCCATGCTCCCTCCTCCACCGCCTCCAAAAGATGTGGAAGAGAATGAGGTGAACCCTCCACCTCCCAGGGTCCCCATGGTTGTCATGTGATTCATGTGATCCATGTGACCCATGTGACTCATGGCACTCATTGAGCCAAAAGAACCGAATCCTGAGATCAACAGGACATAGTGAGAAGCACACAGAAAATAGATTGTTCATGAAGTGGTCCTTTTTTTCTTCTTCTTTTACCTGGGTCAAATGGCGGGAAACCAGCACCAAATGGAGGAAAGCCAAAGCCTCCGAAAAACGAAGTTCCCATTCTGCTGCGACTGGCCCGGCCTTGGTGCCGTCTGCCGCTGCCGAAAAATGGATCATCACTAAATGGGTCTGCTCCTAGGAAAAAGGGACAGTTATGAAATTATTAAATTATGGAAAGCACTAAGGACCTACAGAGATGCTGAAGATACTCGCAAAAACTACGCAGAACTATGTGGTTGACAGAAAGAACAGAAAAGCAGCAGCAACCAGCACTACTGTGGAAGAGAATAAACAACTGAGAAATGAACTGGTCTGACCCTAGCATCAAAGGAAAATTATGTTTCGCTGCCATCTTTCCACATTTTAACAATAAATGTTTGCAGTTTTAGGTCAGTGAATGAACCTTCTGGAACAGTAAAAGGATGGTGACAAGAAGCTCCTCACTGTTTAAATAAATTACTCAAGTTACAACATATCAATCGCTGCACGTCCTTTCCAATGACAGGTGCCTGCTTTAATGGCAAGTTAAAACTTTTGTTTCAGGGAATATATTTAAAATCAGAAACTATTTCCAAACTTCAACAATTATGCAAAATGTTAGCTAATACACAACAATTATTTTTACATTGTATCTACTACCAAAAACTACGCACACACATACATGCCAAATATTATTCATCCCCCTGGAAAAAACAAGGAATTCTTAATTTTCACATTTACATTATTATTTCACCTCAGATTTTATATAAATTGGACACAAAAGAAAGTTTGGACCCATGAATAATTCATTTAAGTGAAGTAACACCATTAAAGTTGTTTATTTGACAAAAAAATAAAAAAACAAATCACCATGTCCTCAATTATTCATACCCCAGTGACACAAAGACAAATATCCACAGGATGTTCAAACAAACCATTGTCTTTAAGTGTTTAATTCTCTCAAAAGTGTTTAGCACCATTGAAAATGCCAAAAGGAATGAAAAGGATACAACAACATGTCCAAACAATTCCAGGTTCCAGCGGCAACAGAGAAAAGTATCTTCCTGAAGTACCAGAAGTTTAAAAGTGAAAACCCTCAACAAAGGTGGTTGGAAGTCACTGGTGTCACCAGTGAGCCAGAAAGATCAAGGGACAGGTAGAAACCAGTCCAAGGACCTCTACCAAGGCAGACACCACAACAGGTACTGCACCAAGACGGTCTCTATGGATGTGGACCAAGGACCCCCCTGCTTCAACCAAAGCAGGGAAAGCTCCACCTCCGTACGCCTGCCCAGCTTCACATGTCTCTCTCCCACTCCACAGCAGATATATAACCTCCAGGCTCGACTACTGCAATAGTGTCCTCTATGGTCTTCCCTTAACAACCCTACAAAACTCCAATATGTACATCAAGCCGCTCACTCAAACCCATTCTAGAGAACACACCACCCCAGTTCTCCAACAGCTCCACTGGCTACCTGTCCAACACCATATACAATACACACTCCTCCTTATCACAAAGAACTGTACAACCTCGCCCTGTCTTACCTTACCGACCTTGTCCACCACCATTCGCCCAGTCGCAGACTCAGATCTGCTGAATCTAGAACCAAGCACCAGAGCTTTTGCTGCCCCCCCCCCAAAAAACCAACAACAACAAACAAAAAAACAAACAAACAAGAAATCAGGAATTCAGACTCAATACGAACCTTCAGATCACTCCTCCAACCTGTTCAAACTGGCCCACCTATAGTTTTATTCACTGTCTTGTTTGTCTTCAATTGTAAAGCGTCTTAGAGCGCCTTCAAAAGCAATATATAAATTTGAGGTATTATTGTTATTATATATATACGCATAAGTACATGTATTTTTACTTTTCCTATTTCCTGTGTTTCAACTCATCACAAATTAAAAATAAAAATAAAATGCATGTGCTCATACAGTTTTTCCTCCGGGTGTTTCAGAACTAAATGGATATCTATCTTATCAACATCTTTCTCCAGAAATTTAATCGGCATCCCTGGTAAACACAGGTTGCAGGTTCAATCCCTGACCAGTAGTACTGATGTGGGGGTGGTGGGGAGATGGGTCAGATGGGTGAGAACAACTTTCCAGGAAATCCAGGGAAATAAAGAGTATAAAAATAAATCTCAAGTCAGTGATGGGGCCTAGTGACTTTTTTATAACAGGGTTAATCAAGCTTATTTTCCCAAACAGGAGCGTAGTTTCAATCCAATGAGAAGTAGAAAAAATGGCAAAAGGAGGAGTCTGGAACTGCTCTGAGGAGGGTTTTCAGAGCCAACAGTAAACCCATCTCAGTATCTACATTTGTCACTACAAACTTAAGTTTATTCATATCAAGCCTCATGATTGCATTGTCCTTTAGAGTCCTTTAGAGCATGGACAACGCTGTAGATAGGCCATGGGTTTGGAACCAGAGATGATAGTTATTTAGCTGATTAGCTTCCTGCTGTATGTTATGTGTTGGAAATCTGCACTTGATGGAAGAGGTGAGGAAGATGATACAGCAAGCTGAAACTCCTCCAGGTCTTTATGTGAAAAACATCTTTACCTTGCCAAGTACATCTTACCAAAAAAGTCTGCAAACGGATCTCTGCCCCCGAAGAATTCCCGGAAAACATCTTCTGGGTTACGGAATGTGAATGGTTCATGGAAATGGTCTCCGTTGTGGAAATGTCCCCCTGAAATAAAATCAAAACTGGTGTTAAAGACAAACCCAGTCCCAACCCACAGTTTATCTGTGCCATTCAACAACAAACTGTGCTGAGAGTCTGGAGCACCATAACAAACCCTCCAACGCCATTCCTGACCTCAGGTTGCAGACATTCCTCTACCGTCTGGCCACGGGTGGCAGAGACTATCCCATGATGCTTTTCAGTGTTACTGCTGCAACTGATGTTGGGTCTACAATACTGAGACCAGAATTTTCTCATACTCATAATTCACATTGTTTATTTTTCAGAATCTAGAGCTGTATAAACAGAGTACAGTTCAAACACGTCCACATCCATGGATGAGCTGCCCCTGAGCAAGGCACCCAAAACCCCCACCCGCTCCCCAGGTGCTGCACCACGGCAGCCCACTGCTCTGGGTCCTGCAGCCCAGATGGGTCAAATGTAGAGAAAGAATTTCCCAATGGGGATAAATAATAGTCTACCACCCTTGCTTTTGCTGTTCTTCAAATCTGCTTTTAATGAGGGCAGAAAGGTTGTGTTGGGAATATGTCCCTGCACCAGGACTTGCTGAAAGGCTGCATTCTAGCTTCTCTGGCTGGGTCCTCCTTTGAGCTCTAAGCTTATCCATCTTATTTGTGAGGGAGCTCATGTTCCCACTGTGATCAAGGGAGGAGATGTTTTCAACATTTGCTACTGCTCTTCAGTTCATTGGGGATTTGGACTTTGGTAAAATTTAGACTTGAAATCTTAATCAGCTCAACTTGTAAACAACTCTGCTGTTGCTGTGATAACTCATAGGAATTGGTTCAATTTTTTTTCTTTCCCTCAAAGTAGCACAGCATCGAAACATAATGGAAAACAGTATGTACATATATACAAACATACACGTGCATGTGTGTGACTATGCTGACTAAATACTCTTTCTCACCATATATGTATATACATGTGTGTGTGTGTGTGTGTATATGTGTGTGT
>JBAMYA010047785.1:0-10210 GCA_037176975.1 Arrhamphus sclerolepis
GAAAAGGATAAAAAGGGGTAAAAAAGGGGACCAAGGAGGGTAAAGGGAAACTTGGTGGACTTTTGGAGTTTTCAGAAAATCTTTTTTTTTTTTTTTTTTTTTTTTTTTTTTTAGTAAACTGTGCTTTTTGGTCAGTGTGTAGACAGAAGTTTTGCATTTGTAAAGTTTGTACACCGGCACACAGAAAGTCATTTCGTAGGTCGTCCAATTTCCATTTGGTTTTGTCTGCGTTTGTTCTTCCTCTCTTACCAAATGAGCTGTGATTGTAACAGCTGTCTTTGAGAATTGTGTTTTTCTTTTTCACTTTAGTATGCTGTAAACAATAGAAGGTACAAGGTGAAGGGCAAAAGCCTGTGGATTTTTATTCACAAGGACACCAACCACTACTGAAAGTGTGAAGGAAGCATTTTGGTTCTATTATGTGTCATTGAGATCTCTGGGTCATGATGCATCACTACAAGACATCTTTATTAATCCATATTTTTTCACAACCACCATAGCAGAGCAGCAGCGATAGTCCAGTTATAATATTTAGTTGAAGTGCATGAGGTGTTGTCCTTTTCTTGGAGGCTCTGTGTTTGTTGTGGAGAGGTCAGGTCCTGGTGAGGTAGGTGGGACTGGAGTGGGCTGCTGTTGTGGTGCCCCTTCTGCTGTGTCCTGCATTGCTTCGATTTACCCAGAGCAGCCTCCATATTGCATTATCATGTTAATGCTTCCCACTCAGGTCATTCAGAAGGACAAACCAAAGGAGAGAAAAGAAAGCTCAAGAAAAAACCAAAAAAACCAAAAAAAGAAACAAAAAAAACGAACAAAAACAGAAGTAATAGGGCAGGCATGAAATATTAGTGATTGCTATCCCATGTTGGTTGGCATGGAGATGGCTGAGGTATAACCATTGTCGCTCAGGCTGTGCCCTCTCTAATCTCCCTCCATCAAGGGCTGTGCCCACACCACATGCAATTCTTTTTTTAATGCACCACATTAAATTGGCACTGCTAAGAAAGAAATTGTTTCTATGAAAGAACAGGCAGGCGGTACGCATGCTTGTTGTGTTGTGTTAGGGTGGGACTGGTGGGCACATCTTGTGCACTGCTGCATACCTCACCTTTACTTGGCCTGGTTAGGACTATGGAGGCAGCAGGGTGGGAATGTAAGGGAAGCAAAGTCTGCTTGTGTTTTTTCTGCTATTTGTCTTTTTCTCTCGTTTTGCATTTTTAAAAAAAATATTTTTCTGCCTTTATGAACAGTGGAGAGTGACAGGAAACAGGGGCAGACAGAGCATGGTAGAGGACATGCAGCAGGGGGGTCCCAGGCTGGGAAATGAGCTCCCAACTGCTGCAGGAGGACTGTAGCCTTGGTGCATGTGCTGCCTGCTTAAACCACTGGACTACACAACAGCCCTCCTTTTGTACTTTTCATAATAATGATAATTATTACATTTATTATTATCTAATATTCAGGACATATCTGTAAACAGCAGAGCATCAGGGAGAGAAAAGAGACACAGAAGCAAGTAGATGCAGGTATTGGATGACAAAATTCAGTAAATTTGGAAAAGTTGCGGCAGCTAAAAGGCATTGTCATATGTTATCAAAATTGAGGAGTGTGGTCATTTTGGAAAATTAAAACAAATCAACCTCTGTCTCTACAAGGTCAATCAAAAGTGGTTTTCCTGTTACCTGGTGGCCTTACGCCCTGGAATATTTTCAAATCCAGTTTTTTTCACCTCCTGTGTAGTAAAGGTGTCAACCAACTCTTGTGTATGACCTACAGAAAAACTGTTAACCAGGTAAACCAGTGTAACCAGTATTAATGATCAAGCTGACGACTGGATTATAGTTAATTCTATTCAAGTCAGGGGTCTTACTGGAGATGAAAAAAAATCTGACGTTGATTCATCTTACTCACTCTTAATTCACCCACACACACCAGATGGACTGAGATTAAACAAAGTCAGGTCCCTTAAACACCTAATGAATCTCTGTCTCTCTCTCTCTCTCTGAGAAAGTATGCAATTTTCTGACTAAAATCACATTCCTCTCTTTGAGGGAGGAAATGTATTGTTTAGTGGAGGAAACAGTAGAATATGGGCAGGTTTGTTTCATAAACTTTAGACTTATCACAGACTTTAACAGAAAAAGAAAACCCTGTGACATGTACTTTAGATTTTGATTTTTTTGTGCTTTTGAAGCCTCTTTTTCTCATACTGCAAGGCGATGTGTTGAAAAAAAGTGGAACAAGTAGGGCTGAGAAGCAAATTAGCACATGCCCACCTTGTGCCAATCACAGTTAACCATTTTAGCTTTCCAGGCTTAGCTTATACTAACCTATGATGCTAATTATCATTACTTTGTATTCATTCTGAACAAATCTCTCCAGAAATCCTCATTTAAAAAATTGATATCAAAATGACATCTGAAGAACTGCCAGAGCAAAAACAAGGAGCTTCACCAGGACCAGGTGTTAGGTGACTTTCCAACATCAGGGCTAGGCCACTTGCAACTGCCTGCAGGTTGCAAGTTGCCACAGTGACTATAACTCACAGTCACTCTGGGAATCCAAAATCTTCAGCCAACTTAGTTCTGAGCCAAGTTTCTATGGGTCCAAGCAGGCCTCCATGACTTTTGGTGTCAGCTCTGGCAGTACTCATTTCAGGTCTCATTGTTTAGCAGTTCAGTTAGACAACCTGGAAGGGGCCTGAAATGATCTGAAACAAAAGTCACTAAATCAAAGGACCCATCAACAAAAAGTAGAAGCTGATGAGCTAGAAACAGTCTCCTGTTTTCTGATCCTTGTTTCCCTGATGTGTTTCACCTGTGTCTCGTTACTGCTGTGTGTATTTAAGGTCTTGTCTTTGTCTGCCCTGTGCTGCTCCGTCCTCCTTCTGGTGTGGTCAACACCCCCCAATCTGGCTCTGGTGTGGTTCATGTTCTTGAGGCGGTCAACGCACCTGAGCCTGTTCTGGCCACATCGGATTCATCCCCTCCTGTTCCTGTGGCTGCTGCAGCATCATTGGTTCCTGCTCTGGTCTCATTTGGTGAATTCAATTCAATTCAGTTTATTCAAAAAAATAAAATACTCCTGCTCCAGCTTCATCAGCTCCATCACTTTCATCGGCTCCTGCTCTGATTTCACCTGGTCCTGCTCCAGCTGCATCAGTTCCATTACCTTCATCGGGTCCTGCACCTGCTTCTACTCTGGCTTCATTGGTTCCTGCTTCACTGGTTCCTGTCTTCAATCAGTTCCTGTGCTGGATTATCCACTTCCTGTTCCTGCTGGTCTCATTGGTTCTTGTTTTGGATTCATGGGTCCATGGCGCCTGCCTGAACCACATCTGCCTCAAGCCCAGCGTCGAGGGCGTCCGCCTGAATTATCTCAGCCTCACGCCTGGTGTCATGCACACCCTCCTGAACTGTTTTCTTCCCAGGTCTGTGTCCCGAGTTTAGTTTTGTTTTTTGATTTAGCCTTTTGGATTTTTGGTTCTGGTTTTATTTCATTTGGATTTTTCCTGCCCTGGCAGTGGTTTTGGTTTTTCTGATTAATAAATATCTTGGTTTTTGGATTCCTCCTGCCTGCTCTCCTGCCTCTGGGTCCTCCACTACACTCCGACCACATAACATATAGATGCTTCTGAGAAACCCTGAGCACATGGGGAAGCCTAACGGTGGCAAGAAAAAAACTGTCTTGGGAAGAAACCTTGAGCAGGACCTGACTCAATTATAGGGGGTAGAAATGGTGGTGGAACACGGGACAGAGAGGATGAAGGACATAGAGAGGAGAGGTACACAAATATATATAAAACGTGATACAAATATCTGGTATAAAAGTATTTAAATAAGTAGTGGTTGGAGGGTCGTACTGCAGGTCGGCCATGTCAGCAGGCATCTGACATTGGCATCCAGTTGACAGGTGCAGGTAATCGCCAGGATGGTCAGACGATAGGTTTGGGAGGCATGGGGACATGTCACCTTCTGTTCTAAATCGCATAACAGTTTGAGGCCATCACTGTGTTCACACTGACAGTTCTGTAGGGTCACAGAATGCTACAAGAACTTGGGTGACGCTTCAACATGGTTAAAAAAATGAGCATGAAACGTTGGACAAGACTCCATCTTAACAGTTGGCATCTTGTCAAAGTAGCTGAAATGGTGGGAGACTCATTTAACACATTTTTCATCAAATAGTGGACAGCAGTCTAACTTCAGGGCCAAAAGACACACGACCTTAATCCCTTATAAAAAAAGGGGGAGAGAGTAGACATGAAAGAAAAATAGATTAATTTTGTCTGAAACTTCCGCTCAATGAAAGTTCACATTTTGGCAGTAACTCAGGTAAAGTAGCTGAAGAAGAAAGTTGTAATTGTCATTTCTAGTGAAAGCACAACAACAGTTTTGAATTAGGACAGTATTTATCTTGTGCATGTAGTTACTGAGAAAGATACTCTACATGGAACATATCCTCAGTGTAACAGCACAAACTGGAAGTGCTAGCAGTTTAAGAAGCAAAGCTTTGGACGAAAGTGTACATATTTAAATCAAAGATTTGCTGGAGGCATTTCACATGGCAGCATGATACATCTTGTTACAAGCACGATTGGATCATTAAACTATCATTCTGAACATGTACACATGGCTTGAAATACAGAAGGAAAAAAAATTGGAAGACACAAGGAAACTTGTTATCATCATCAACATCAGTAAAAGCCAAGCCACTCAAACCACACTTATTTTCATATCAAACCTTCAGTTTAATTTCATATGCCTTTGTTGAGTCATGTCCACGGAGTGAAGGAAAAGCAGATTTGTGATAGTCCCAGAGTAGTTTCAACCGGGAACACATTGTCCCATGATAACTCACACACAACCACTCCCATATCAGTGTCCCAGAAGCTAGTAGTTTCCCGCTTTGCATAAACCAATAATGTAATGGACTGAAAGCAATTCCCTGATGAACCCTGTGATGAATAATTTAAAATAATGCATCTGAAAAACATCTTAAACTTTTAAATTCCTTCTAATCTAAGTCCATAAAGAAATTTAATGGCAGTCAATAGATGTAATGTTGCAAATTCATGTACAAATAAGATGAGTTGCTTTCAATTACTTTAATTGAATTCAATAACAGCCGACTCTAGGGTTTGATTTTTGTTGTAATGGATTATAGCTGAGCCTGCTAATCCATTCACTCTGCTCCATACTGTGGATGCTACCATTGTAGAGGTGGCTTTGTTTGGACGTGTGACTTCCTTCAATGCCACAGGGATGAAGTGACCTCAACAAAAAAGAACAGAGAATGTTATCTTGGTGTAGTGGGCATGAACATGTGGAGAATATGTATGTATATAAAGATGTAGATAAATAGCCTGAGGTAGGGCTTTCAAGTGGAGCCACTGAGTGCAGTGGTTGGCACAATGATTACCTTAGGCAATGAGAGGCCTTTCTTAACATACTACATAGTCGTAAATATATGATGTTTCAACCAAAGCTGAATTATACGCTGCAAACACACAGAGTTATGTAAAAATGATTGTACAGCCTCTTTCAAGTTTAAGGTTTTACATGTCAGGACAAAGAAAAAGAATAATCTGGTTCTCATCAGGTCTTAAATTTGAGTATATACTGTAAGCCTCACAAGGCCTTAAGCCCTAACCATCTATGTCTCTGCCTATGCATCAACCCCAGGTCATTTTGACCCGAGCCCTTAAGGCCTTGTGAGGGTTATAACAGGGGACAGCAGCAAGTCCTTGAGGGTTCCTGTCCTGCATGTCTTAGATGTTTTCCTGCCACAGCACATTTGATTCAGATGAATGGATCACCACCAGCTTATCAACAAGGTCTTCACAAGTCTGTCAAAGACCTAGTTATTTGAGTCAAGCGTGTTGTGGCAGGGAAACATCTAATGTTGGGTTCACACTTTATGATTTCAGATGTTTCAGATGAAAGACGGGCAATTGTAGGAAAAATTGGTCATCATAGCTGAAAAACGGTGGTGGTAAATCTCCCAATGAGACAGGAGCAAAGATGAATGACAGAACTGTCATGTGACCAAAGATGGGCTGTGACAGATATCAGCAGTTTAAGAACTTTGGAGGAATCATCTCAGAGCTTGACAGCCTGTTGCTGCCTCTATGATCTCTGTCAGCTAACCAACAGGAATGCTCCATGAAATAACGTACTCAGCGTGTCTACACAGCACAGTAGTCTAGCAACAAGGGTGCCCGATATAATGACAAAATGGGAAGAAATGTGCTTATGTGCTCATGAAGACCACTACGGTAATGCCAACTTTCGAGTCATTGATGCATTTGCATATTAGCAGCAACCTGCTAATGATTTGATGATGCTGCGTTTAAAACCTGAAATATACTCAGATTTTTTTTCTGTTGCAGCCACACAGTGTAACATCCTGTCAGTCAATTGCCTGCCGATTTTACATTGTTCAACGTGACTTGAATTACTCTTATGTTTGTAAAAATCGTACATGGTGAGACTGGCATTAGACATGCAGAACAATCGTCCTTGAGGACTGGACATCTCTGTCTTAGAAAAAAAAGGCATGTCACATTTCACAGTGTCATTATTTATTTTGCAAAAGCCTTTCTTTGCAAGAAAATAAAGCATTTTATGAAAAAACTATTCTTAGTTTTTCTGGCCACCTCACTAAATTTTATGGGTATTTGTTTATGTGCAGCTCTCCAGTCCTCCTGCCACAGCATTTCAGTGAGGTTAGCATTTAGACTTTGACTGGGTCACTGCAGCACCTTTCTCTTTCAGCCTTTCTGTTGTAAACATTTGCTGTGTTGAGGCAGAATGTCTTGTTGTGTAACTCAATTTCAGCTAAACTTTCACTGTCGGACTGACAGCCTCACATTTGATTTGAGAATGGTTTGATATATATTGAGTATTTTATGGCCAAGTCAGAAATTTGTGTTAGGCTTATATGGTCATTTGCTGTTTTTTTTTTTTTAATTTTTATTTGTTATTTATTCATTTATTTATTTATTTTACCATCTGTGGTGCTGTTTTGACCAGACATCTCCACTTTGGACTTCTCTCCAAAGAACAAGTGAACCTTAGGCTAATTCTTCTCTTGTGGTTTGTTCAGAAGTAATTTTGCAAATCTAAGCTATGCTAGAAAAAAGAGGCGTTCTCCTGGACACACTTCCAAAGGAGACATTTGTGTGGAGACTTTTTTTTTTATTATACTGTTGAGAATTTAACATTTTAACATCCTAAATCCTTGTGGAGCCAGGATTGTTACTCATGGGCTTTATGCAATTTCTTTTCTGGGTTGACTTGGAACATTGGTAAGTGTCTTTTTTTTCCACAAGTGAATAATCTCCCTCACTGTCAGTGAGTAATGATGAACTTTCAAACTCAAATAGTTTGAAGAAGCCCTTATAGCCCTTCACACTTTCATGGATAGCAAAACTTCTTCTCTAAGGTCAAAAAGGATGTTTTTTTATCCATGGTATTGAGTTAACACACACTCAAATGCTCTGTACTTAAAAACTGCCAAAGTTTTTGCTCTTACAGAGGTACTGACTGCATTGATCTGAACCAAGCAAAACTGCTGTTTCTCAATGATGTTTGGAATTCAGGTGTAAAATGTGGGGTTGTCTTAACTGCTATGAAGGACTAGAGATAGGGCTCAAGCTTACTTTTGTGATGTAGGCTCTAGATTTTTCATTTTTATTCAAATAAACCATTAATTTTAATCACCTAGTTTCAGTCTTCATTCTTTGTGGTGGACCATTATGTTAAACCCTGACATGATGCAGAAATCATTTACCTGGAACAATTGTATTGCAGATCTCCATCCAGGGAGCTGTGTTAGCTGACCTAATCTTTTCATTGGGTAACATTTTACAACAAAGGTCCTGCAAATCAACACAAGTGCTTTCAATCACAGTTGCTGATTAAATTAGGTCTGTTAGAACAAAGCTGGAGAGAAAGAGGGCTGAGCAGTATAAATCTCTTTAGGTGTTTACTCACCACATGCCATCAGAGCGTATTCATTGCCTTTTGGCATTGATTTTACAAGTCACTGGATCTCCAGCAAAGAAATAGAGTTGAGAGCTTGGATAACAAATAACAGTTGAAAATAGTGTACAACAACAGGAAACAGCAAAATGAAAGATGGGAAAGTTTTATTCTTCAGGTTTTCTCAGTCAACAGTGCATTTGACATGAAACTCTCACCAGATGTTGGCAACAACCAATTCACACGTGCAAAGAAATAAAACCACAGATGTCCATAGATTAAGTTATGTGAAATAATATGAAATGACAAAAAAAAAGTATTGAACATGTCCACTAAAATTTAATTATTATTTGGTACAAAAGTTGTTTGGTTTATTGGTCATGGCCAGCACATTCTCACTCCCTTACCGTCACATATTGACGCTTGGGCAACACCCCCGAGCGTCACAGATTGACGCGAAAGGTACCCCTTTTTCGTCATTAATTGACGCGGGGGGTGTGGGTGGGTTTTGGGGGTTGGGGGGGTTAGGAAAAAGAGGTGGGTTGGGGGTAAAAATATGATGAGTGTTAGGCTGTAGGAAGGTTAGGGTGGGGGGTGGCGGGTGGGAAGTGGAGGGGTGGGGGGTGTGGGGGAGAGGGAAGAGAGGAGGGTTGGAGGTAAAAATATGATGAGGGTTAGGCAGTAGGACAGTTGGGGTGGAGGATGCCCGTTGCGTCAAAATGCGATGCTGGACGTGCGCGTCAAAAAATGCCGCAAAAGGGGTACCTGCTGCGTCCACATGTGACGCGCAACATCAAAGCGTCAATATATGACGAGTTGGGAGTGAGACTGCGTTGGATTACGTTATATCTGTCTAACATTAATTGCAGCCAGTTGTGTTAAATATGTTTTGATTCGTTTTTTCGAAATGTTGGATTATATTGGTTGCATATTGGTATTTGAGCACACCGGTTTTTCACAGTTACAGGTACCAACCAGGTGTCCAAAGGCTCCAACACATGTGCTATACAGAGAAGAGATGCAGCTTTAAAGTCAGTCCAGGAAGTCACAGAAAAAGAGTTTAAACCTCACCGGAGACTACTGCGTCTTCTGCAGGGATGGAGGTGCTTTCACCTGGAAGTGGAGCCAAGGTCTGAAAGGTGAGCGAGAATCTTTCCAAGGTTGGAGAACCAGTCTGGAGGGAAGAAAAGTTCATGTTTCATTGTTGAGACAAACCCATTTTCCTTCTTCTTATCCTACAAGTTAACTGATCCTCAAACAGAGGTTCAGACCTCCAGAGTCCAGCAGAAAGTGGGCTGGTCTTTGTTAATGTTGGAGGAGGATTCAGACGAGTCCATGTATAGGATTATGTAACACTTTGCAGGTTTTTCAACAGATTTTAAGCTGTGAAACTTCCATATGAAGGAGGTGACACTGGGATTTGAGGTATGTGACATGCCAATGATTGTTATTTAACTATGCTGAGGTAAAACTGGATTTAAACATCATGGGACCATAAACAGATAACACGGTTTATTGTAGTGTTAATTATACAAATGTAGTGCACTTTTATTTCTCCTGAGCAAGCCACCTTGGTGATTTCTGGCTGCTTTCTTTAGCGCCTCCTTTCTTCACATGATGATACACCTTTATTTATACTTTTTTTTTAACACAGCAGATGCCAGCCACCTTTGGCTTCCTGGCATTTGAGGCATATTTGAACGTGCTCATCTCAAGAGTGATGTTATGACCCTTAATCTACAGCAGATTTCTGTAATCCTGCTGTGAAATCACAAAGTAGGATTGCCATGACGTAAAACTAATCAATGCACAACCACAAAATGTTTTTTTTAAACAAAAGATTTTCCTAAAGCTGGGGGTGATATCGACAAATAAATTAAAATATCTTATTTTTCTATTTTACTTAATTTTACTTCACCTTAAACTCATTCAGTAGTACAACATCCATGCCAGCATAAAATATTTTGTTGTGTTGAGAAATCATAATGTCAACAGTAAAAAGACTCAGCTGAAAGTCTCAAGCAGGTATAAAGAAAGACACGGTTTGACTGCATCATGCTTTGGGACTGTTTTTCTGCAAAGGGACCAGGACGACTGATCCGTGTAAAGGAAAGACTGAATGGGGCCATGGATGGTGACATTTAGAGGGATAACCTCCTTCCATCAGCAGGACATTGAAGATGAAACGTGGCTGGGTCTTTCAGCAGGACAATGATCCCAAACACACC
>JBAMYA010047786.1:0-10210 GCA_037176975.1 Arrhamphus sclerolepis
GGATAGGCTCCAGCAGACCCCTGTGACCCTGAACAGGAAATAGTGGGTATAGATAATGGATGGATGGATGGATGGATGGATGGATGGGTATACACATTATATGTTTGTCTATACTTCAGACCACTGATGCTGTGGAGATGCCAGCAGTGTTAAAAGGGGTGAATGTTGGCCTACTGATCACCACAGAGTAAAGAGAGACACACCCCAGAGACTGAGACTGAGACAGCTGTAATCACTTTCGACTGGAGGAATCTTTGTCTTAGGTGCACCTGTTCGCTTTCCAAAGAATGTAGATGTCATTTTCTTCCATGTAAAAGACGAAATTTAACTTAACTGAAGCGTACTATTCTTACAATGATTATATAAATGAACTAGAATGGCATTTTCTAAAGAACAGGTACATTAGCTATGAAATCGATCTGAATACAGCCTTACTAATACGCAGCCATTGTGGCCAAACGTAAGCCAGTAATCATGGCTAAAAGTTATTATTGACGGATTTCGCAAATTTGCGGCAAACAAAAATCTTCAAATTATTCGAAAATTATTTGTTTATTCCAATATGTAAGATGTCAAAGGAAACAATAAGCTGGTGCATATTTTTTTATTTATTTTTTATATTTACCTTATATTGGACGATTTTTCCAAATTTGCAGCCTTGATATTCACGTCTTGCTTTCCCATTGAAGGGTTTCCATTATCAGGATGGGGCTCCCATCAAGGGGTTAAGAAATACAAAGTCTCTCATTGCTTTTTTTTTTTTTTTCTTTTAATAGATGTTAATAATTAAAACAGATGTGTTAAAGTGTTTGAAATGGCAGCAAAGTGCCCTCGCCCCTTGTGATGGTGCAGCTCGGCATACAATTATGCACAGACGCACATCCATCAAATATCACCCCACACACTGACACATGGTAAGGGACACACACAGTCTGTCATGTCGTTCTTGCGTTAATGTTTTAAAAAGAAGTTTTAAAGTGTTTGAAATAACTTTTTTGAAATAAATTTTTTCAGAAATTAATAAGTTTGACTTTAATCCAAAGTTCTGTTTGGTGGTCTAGTATTATTAATAATTATTAATATTATTATTATTCAAACAAAATAGTTAGAGAGTTGAACCCTGCATGTAAGAAGCTGATTATTTTATGTAATTTCAACTCAAAACTAAGTTTCTCTAACTTAAAAGACCAAGTTCACATGACTAATTGCTTTGTTGCAGGAACTTTATTTTTTTTAAGTCAAATAAATAAATATTTTTGTTGTATCAACAATGTAATCAAGTAATCTCAACTAATTTTTAAATCTGGTTAACAAATAATTTCAATTAATTTCAAATTAGTTGTGAGTTGAATTTACTTTAAATAATTAGTTAGATATTTTTATTGTATGGAACTCAAATAATATAAACTCACTTTGATTTAGTCTATTTATTTTATTTTATTTTTTCTCCATGCATTATATCATACTTTATCTCAGCCTTTCACAGTTTTTGCTTTCTTGTCTCTCTCATGATATTTTTATTTCCATATATTGAGTCTTGTTTGGTTCCTTTGTCTGTTAAGTCTTTCATCCTGACTATGTGGTTTGACCAATGCACAGCCAATGAACTCGACTGGTTTTACTTTACCTGCTCTTTACCTTACTTTAACTCGTACGTGCTCCGTCATAACCATCATTCTAAAAATTCAGGTTTTAAGGATCATTCTAATCCAAGTTAAATTGTATTTGAGGTAGAGTGATTAGATAGAAAGGAGAGCTAATTTGTAGGCTAAATGTTTAAGTAATAATAACAATAATAAGGTTGTTTTTTTTTCACAATGCATAATCTTGTACTTTTGTTTTTGTTTTGTTTTTTCCAGATGACTTGCTTTTCAGTCTAACCTAGACATAGTTTGAAAGCCAAAGCTGTGTGTTCTTTCTGCTGATGTCTTTCTAAGCCATAAAAAAGAGAGTGAATGCTGAAATCTGCAGAATTCTTCATGGTAGCACAAAGGGACTATGTGTCATTTCTTTATAGCAACAGACTGCTGTTTTTGCTCCCATTTAATTGCCTGAAATCGCACCAATTTCATATAGTTAATAATCACTTTCTTCTAACTATTCAATATGGAACAATCCAACAGCAAAACTCATTTGACTTCAGAAAGTTGGCACCGACTCGACATTTTGGAAGCACTCTAGACTGCTGCTGGATCGCTCCTTCCTCCCTCTCTTTGCAACAAAGGTAATCAGTGCACAGTCTCCAAAATAACCATTTCTTATCCCCTTTTTTTCCTTCATCTGTGGTGAGAGGTTCAACAGTGACAGTCACAGAGAAGAAGAGAAAAGTTTGTCTGTTTTCTCCCTTTACTGATGAACACTACCCTCACTTTGCTCCAATCACGTTTTGATTTCTGCACATACCCACCTTCCTACTGGATAAAAATAAAAGGAGAGTCACTGTTGGGGAGATAAAGCTAAAAATACAGGCCTTTCTGATGTGGTCAAAGCAAAATCCACGACTTTCTCTGTGTCTCTCTTTGCCACTACTTTCTAAAAATGACACCTAAAGACATATGATGACTTGCTGCTCTCTAGGATTTCTTCCACCATGATCTGGAACATGGTGGATTAAAATCAAGTGAAATTATCATGCCTTATTTGGATATGTTTAAGTATTCAGTCCATTACAGCTGCAGCCTCTCATGCACCAGTGTAAACTTTAATGGTCCAGAAAAGATTAACAGTATGTATTCTAGTTTTGTGAATCAGAGTGAGGGTGCTGTGGTGGTGCAGATTTCCTTCGAGCTGTGAAGCAATAGGCCATGTTTTCTTGTAGCTCAGTGGAAATTAAGCCAAAAGCAAGCAGCTGGTGCCAGGAAATCGAAGAGGAAACATCCAAAAAGAACATCTGTTTACTAACCTTTTATCACATGTTTATTCATATAAAAGAAAAGAGTCACCATTTCTTTTCTTTTTTTAACCAAAAAAAAAAAAAAAGGAAAGTACTTACTTCTGTTATCATCTATAAGAGCATGGTTTGTATTGTATTTCAAAATGAACATAATAGAATAAATCAACAGGTGTGAATGTTTTGTTTTAATTCCCAACAAGCAGTTTAAATGAAAATGGGCCACAGGTCCTCCTCCATGTTCTTATCCTGCACAACCATGTAATTACAGCAGCCAGTAAGGGCAAAGCCAATCGTTGGCCCTTTTCGCTTGACTTGTATCCCCTGTAGATTTCTCCACATGCTTGGAAGGGAGGGGGAGTTAGGGAGTGTCTGCACATGATACAGTAGATGTCACAGCATGGTTTAGACTGGACCTATCATTTGGACTATCGTTTTTTTTTTTATTAATCTGTGTACTCTTACTTATGCTGTGATATCATAATGATTTCTACTACCAGAAGTTATGATGTATGGATCTTCTGCAGACTCAACTTTAACAGGACGTTGGGACTTAATGACAAAGTACAGAATTGACATACCTTTAAATATTTCTTCAGGAAGATAACATTCTTATACAGCCTAGTTGTTTCTTGGTTGTCAGTGGTCTGTATGGGCACATACATCTATTAGATGTATGAATGTGTAAACATTTAATGAGTTTGTGTAGATATTCTTGTCCCAGTTATGCACAGAGCGTTTCTTATCTTAAAGATGTGACTAGAGAAAAATCTGGGGGAGAAAGGGAAGACAGAAAAATCAGGAAGAAAATGGGGACTAAAAAGTAAATTGGCAGATATGATTGAGGACTGTATAGAAAATGATCCTTTTCTATCATTTTTAAATGAAGAGGTAAGCTAATTCATTTCAATAGAGGCTATCTGAGTACCATGAAATGGTTCTTTTTATCTGCTAGCTGGCAGTAACATGTTACATTTGGGGTTTTGTGGAGGAAAATTTGCTAATTACCTTAACATATGATCAGTACATTATATTTACAAGCTTTTTGCAGACAATCACGTCCAGTAAAACAACAAGCCAAAACAAGCTGTTCAGAAAATAACAGAGGGAATCCCACAAGCAGCACAACATGCAAACCAGAATGAAAATAATTACAAAAATCAATGTTTGAAGAAGACTATGTAAAAAAGACACAAAACAAATAAACAAAAAAAATTCAAAAAGATGCACAGAACTAACAAAACAGCCAGAGCTACTGCAACCAGCTGCCACCATGAGCACCGCTTTCATTTCCTTCATTCATTCACACTTGTTTTTCTGCTGTCTGAGTACCCTTCAAGTGGTGAAGAGCAGTTGGTGTTTGGAAAAATGCCCTCTATTTCTATCTGTGTTGGTGTGTAATCCGTCAGCAAAAAACAGGCTAAATTAATGCAAATCCACCCATTTAATCATTAGGACCCAAGACATATACTAATATCTCTCCAAACCTCACAAGGCCCTAAAGGACTGATGTACATGCCCTGTTGGGGCCCCTACTTATATGGTCACTCAATGGGGAACTTCCAAAAGAAAATTGTTTAGTTTGCTGCATGCACACAGGGCATGGGTGCAGCCATTAACAGCAGCGTGTGTGGAAAGGACAAGGTGGTAGATCACCTGTTCATGAAAATCCAAACCTGCTGCAGAGCCCACCCACGGAGCATTAAAACAAACAGATGGCAATAATCCTTCTCAAACACCAATTATATACTATCTGCAATCTCACAGATTCATCACTGCTAAGCAAGCCTGAAACGTACATTCAGGAGCCAGCACAATTGTCTGGGATTAATAAACAATTCTATAAACTTTCTTAAACTCTCACAAAGTTTGTTGAGGTTAGTGGAATATTTACGGTGTTGAGAACAGCAGTTAACTCAAACATTTCTGATATACTTTTAAATTCTTGATACATCAAAACATACTTTCAGAAGCAGTTGGCACAAACAAAAGAAAAAAAAAAACATTTCTGCCTATTCTTATTACACAAAAGCAGAATTTTTATGACTAACAGAGAGATGGAAATAAACACAGCTAAAATGCAAATAGCTTTCCTGGAAATGGTGCATTTGTGACATACAGAAAATGACCCTGCTGTTGTTAAATGAGCACTTAGCCTACTGTGCTTGGGGTGCATTGGTAATTCAAGACATCTCACAAGACTTGACAGATCCAGAAAAAAGTTGGATGTATGCTTTAAGCAGGTCATGCAAACAACCCTCCTTGTTGCCATTACTGTAATCTAAGCAACAGTTGACGGAAACTATAGTGACAAATGGTTTCAAGGAAGTTCTACACTCTAGAAAAATATAAAACACATAAGGGATGCAATGCTTAAAAGTTAAGCATTTGACAGAAAGACGGTTGTTAAAAAGGCCATAAAAAATAGCATGCAAAACTACAAAGTAAAATTTAAAATAAGAGCAAAAAAGTGAGTTTTAATTTACAGCTTAGCAGCACCTGATTGCATCTTACCCTCCTAAGACTTCTGGAACAATGCCCCAAGAGACAAATCAAAATGGAGTTGTTTGGCCTTTTCGCCCATCACCATGTTTTAAAATTTGGTAGAAATTGGTTGAATTTTGACAAAACTTTTTCCTTTTAGTCCATTGCAACAGGATACTGATCCAATTCACACCAGCAAACCTACATCCAAAACAAAGAAAGATCACCGCCACTTCAATTTATTTTTTACAAGGTACAAAGATGAAAAAAACAAACAAAAAAACAATCACTCAGAAAACAGCTGCATTTAAAAATATTTTAGAAGTGGGGACTAAATTGTTTCTCAGTAAACAGTGAGTGCAGCAAATACCTTAATTGTTTCTCCTCTGTGAATCATTTGCTCTAGACTGTACATTGGACGTACAGTCTGGGTCCTGACACACAGCAGTTATGTTTATCCCAAAGTCTTTCAAACATCAAACCTTATCACCTTTGAAAGCACTTCTGATCGTGAAACCTCAATTCCTTAGAAATTGTTCAGCAAACATCAGAAACAGTCTAAAGAGAGTCCCCAAATTTAATAATGTATAAATTGAGTAGGATAAAAACACACTTATCTGCAAAATTCACATGAACTGTTCAAATGCTGTTGAAACCAAGCTATTTGCTGTGATGGGCTTTTGTAAATGGTTACCATGGTGAAAATTAGCAAGCCAAAACGCCTGCGTTGATTACCCTTTCAGAGATATGGGGATACAAATAGCAGTAGTTAATCTTGTTTAGAGAACACAGATTCATTGTGACAGCTCGGCTGCTTTAACACTGCAGACTGTCGCAGTGTGAATTGAATGGCCTGATTGTAAAAGAGAGAAAGAAAGCGAGCAACTGAAAAAAATATGAAAAAAATAAATAAAAGAGAAGTAGTTTAGGCTTTACTTTGGACTGAATATAAGTTTGCTACAGTCTGAGCATTATTAAACTCAACTTTTAAATTACAAAAGAGAGCTTGGAAACTTTGTATGCAATTGTGACTTGGCCAAAACAGTGAGAGTGTAGGGGTGGCTCTGGGCGAAATATTGTCTCGCCATTTTTCATAATTAGCCAATAAACATGCACGGAGATATTGGACCTATTAAAAACTTCACAGCTCAAGTAGGCAGGCAGGCAGAAACACAGAAGTACACACAAACACAGACACACAGGCTCATGCCTGCACAAACACCTTCCTCAACACCCACCCCCACACATACAGACGTATATCTGCATATTGCAGGGCAATGATTTAAATCCACACACAGCAATATACATATAACAGCTCTTAGAGCCAGTTTGACTAATTTATATGGAGTTAAAGTCATAACATCAACAAATAACACCACAGAAGAAGAACAAGCATTGGCTGACTTGTGACTCTGATTGTATCTGTCACAGAGGGCCATACATCTCGTAGCATAAACCTCTCCCTGGGGTTGACACACAATATATAGAAAACTGTATAAGTCAGGTTAAATGGAAGCAGATCAGCAGTGTAGTGCAGGAAAGTGGATACTTAATCATATATGTTCCAGGGAAATTTTTCATCATGAAACTATACATAAGACCCACAGTGGCAAAGGAGCTCTCTGCAGGCAGCACATTAAAAAGGGAAAGCGAAGTAAAAACAATAGTTTGCATACCCACGTACACTTTGAAACACTTAAATATTATGAGATACAAACTGGAGCAATTGTAATGTCTTACTGGAAACTGCAACACAGTGCCTGCATTTTCCTGAGAGTAATAAACAAAGCATAAAGATTTGTTTCTTTTTCAGAGTTGGGACCAGGGAAGATGGTGATTCTTAAAGCACACATTGGAGAAACTTCTTTTTTTCTGAGTTCGAGTAAGAAACAGCTACAAACTATTGTAATTTTAGAGCTGCAATGATGCTGTCTTACTAAAATATGTTTACTGCCACTTTCCATTTGTTTACTTTTTCACTTCTTTGGATTGCATTTCTTCCGTGTATGTTTGATTCCATTTAGCCTCAAACAAAAATTGATTTTTGAACAGTCCCTGTAATTTTCTATAATTACCCATTTGAGTGCTCTTTTGAGGCAGAATTGTACTTGTGATTCAAGATTCCCTCAAGGAACTGCATGACTGAGCTACATGCACACACTTATACAAATCTGAGAGTTTTTAAACAGACCCAAATACATTTGTTGTTCTTCCGAATTACTAGAAGTGAATTGTCAGTCAGGAAAAAAGAAAAGTAACAAAAATGGTTTAAGTCAAGACTGTTTCAGAAAGACAAATGGTTTAAACTTCAAGTAATTCTGTGTACAGCTGCTTATAATCACCTACTCGTCATCACGGTGAGTTATATGTTAACCTTTGAGTTGTGATTGTTATGTTTTGTGTTGTGGATAGGAACCAAATGCAGGAACAAGCAAGAGGCAGAAGTAATCCAACAAAGAATACTTTATTTTCAGAATTACCAGAGAAACACAGGGCAGACTAGTTAGTATGCAGGGAAATACAAGCTTATATACAGACAGGGGCAGACGAGACACAGGCAAAACAGATCAGGAGAATTTAGGAACACCAATTAACTTGAGGAGCATGTCTTTGGACTGTGGGAGGAAGCCAGAGTACCCAGTGAGAACCCACGCAAGCATGGGGAGAACATGTAAACTCCACACAGAAAGGCCCCTGTGGAGACTTGAACCAGGAACCTTCTTGCCGTGAGCCAACAGTGCTAACCACCAAGCCACCCTAGAGTTAACGTGCATGGAAAAATACAGAAACAAGAAAACACCAATACGAAACCTAAATCCTAACAGCAGACTGCTAGTCAATACAACACTTCAGCAGCAACTTCAACCTTCAGGGTTTGTCATCAATGTGTCCTAAGGAAGTCCTGAGGATACACAAAGTCTTTTAGGTCTTATATTGACCTTTTCTTCAAAAGAAAGCAACATATGGCACAAAGCAGTTTATTGAAGTAGGTTTGTCATATAAAACCTTGTGGAAAGTCACATATAAAGGCTGGGAAATGGCAGGTGCTTTCTGATAAATCTCTCTATCACTGGCCACCTTCAACCAAGCAGCTCAGCAAGCTACTGCCAGCAGTTTATAAAGTCATCTCTTCGTCAAAGTGTACAAGACATAAGATGTGCAGAATCTTTTCAGTCAAGAAAAGAATTCAGTGCTTCACCTTCGAAGAAAAATACCCTCCAGTCCTGCTATAATAGGTTCCAATGCAAAAAAAAAACAAAACTCTAGCAAGTTAGAAACTCATTTTGGTGACTATTGCCATCAGTAAGGAAAAGTGTGGTTGCTGAGCAGCTCAAGCCACCATGCAAGTTCCGAGAGCCAGTTTTGGAAGGCAATGAATCAGTATGCCAAGGCCCATGTTTTTGGCTGCTGCTGAGAGCACATAGCACCCAGCCTGTGTGGACCTTCCTGTAGGTGGTGAGCCCACTGGAAGGTGAGCTTATGGAGCTCATTCGAGCTGAGTCTGGCCATTCTCCATGGGTGCAGCTATCAGGCGCTCACCAACGAGCACCTCCCCTAGTACTGGCACATAGTGTATGCAGTTTCTTCCTGACTAAACATCTGTTTGACAGTGTGTTGCTAGGAGACTGCAGATTACTGTAATCCCTGTCTTTAAGAGACCTAAAGTGAAAATAGATGTTGGCTACATCTTTAAAATTATTTTAACCAAAGTAACTTAGTTACTATTACCTAAATATTGTAACAAGAGGCTCTGGGAACTGATAACTAATAAACCCAAGACTTATTTCATTCAAGGTCTTCAAATTGTTATAAAGATGGTGACTACAGTATAAACTGAGGCACAAGCGTGGGCAGATCCCTTCTCAGTGGAGCAGTTTTGTCCCAACTTTACCCCTAAACCTCAGGTGGCCCAATCAAGCATTAGGCCTTTGAAGTATGACTGTCTGCAGGCCTTCACTCTCAGCTTTGTGCGAATGTTTGTGTGTGTGCACAGTTTGAATCTGAAACAGAAAATACTTTTGAATCCATCTGGAAATATTTATAATAGTTTGTAAATATGTGCCGCGTTTCTGAGGTTTTATTTCTGAGCATTCACCCCTTCCACCAGAAAAACGTTCAGGAAAGGACAGTTCTTCAAGACAGAGGAGATCAAACATGATGCTAAATAGTGGATATTTGTTTTACAGCTGTAGTCTGTCACCTACATGACACCACTGTTAATATTCATTTTCTTAATAAAATATTCTTTGTATTCTTTAAAAGAGAAATGTATATGGATAGGTGTACATTTGCAAAGCCTGTTAAGCTTACAGTGTGCATTTTAAGCCAATCAGAACACAGTGTGCTAAGTGGTTTGTTACTGAGAGCTACTTGGGAGGTCATCTGTGATAACCGTTCGTGAAAGGACAGGCATTCTCAGAAGATATAATGCAGGAGGGCAGCGTGGACGATGAGGTGGTCAGCACTGTGGCCTCGTAACAGCTCTGTTCAGTTTGCAAAAAGACTTTTAAAAAAAGAGGATCGTATCAAGAATATATCTAAATCATAACTGTAAATGTATGCTTACCAAAACTTCACACATCTGGAAGTCAGTCAGTCAGATCAGCAGCAGTGTGTCGGAAGAAGATTAACTTTGACTATCTGTGATAGAATGTCATGACATTGACAGGGGCAATTCAGAGATATAATAGAACAATTGTGAACCATTTAACAACAAGATAATGTTCTATTGAAGATAACATAACATCAACAGATGTGTATAAATTTTCACTGCTATGCGGATGATACTCAGCTGTATTTGTCCTTTAAACCACAAGAAACTTATCAATTAACCTT
>JBAMYA010047787.1:0-10210 GCA_037176975.1 Arrhamphus sclerolepis
TATATATGTCTCTGTATATATTATTACTAAACATCTTTTCTCTATGTTTATAGGTTACAGACTGTCAGCCTTCAGGACATTAAGCTAAGCTAATAAAGTATTTGCAAACGTCAACACATTTTACTTTTCTGATTTTTCTTCTTTTTTCAACATGTGAAATGGACAAAAATTTAAAAAAGTTACATTATAAGATAGCACACTGTTTGTTGAACAGTGAGGACACCTGTATGCATTGAGAATTAATAAATCTAATTCATCCCATATCCATCAGCTTGTACTTCTGGAAATAAAAATACAAAAAACCAAAAAGTTTTCCATAAATAACGCCTTTATGTCTTTTATGCTTTTATGTGGGCAGAAATGGTTCTAAATCTCCCATCGCTACCTGTCCGTTGAAACTGGACTGGCGGACAAAGGGAGAGAAAGACAGGATTCTGCCTATTCCTTTCTATTGCAAACATTGTACTCACTGCCCACTATCCTTCCCCAAGTCCGTCCCCTCTGACCTAACCCACCTCAACCAGGGCATGGATCAGGTGTCCCCCCTTTGAAATCTAGGATGGGATCAAATAGGTAGCAGGCGTTTGATAGGGTGACCCACTGCCATCAGGATCCTAATGGAGGAGTAGAATGACTAGGACATGGGCCAATAGCTGTCTCTGTGTGTGTGTGTGTGTGTGTGTTTTGTGTGTGCATCTATGTGAAGACAAGCGAATAGGGGAGAAGAGAGAAATTCGCAGCTACAAGCTTTGCAGTGAAGCAGTGTTTGAGAGATAATGGGCTGACAGAGAGTCGTAGCAATATAGACTTCTCTTTATTTAAAAGTGGCAAAGATAAGCTGGCAGTCACATAGCTGGCATATTTTAGCTAATTACAGAGTTCACAGTTCAGCTTCCTTGGAATGCATTAACAAGGCAAGATATCAAAGCAAAATTTGCAATTTTGAAAAAGATATGTGTCTGAATAATTTCAGAACAAAAGCAAAAATCTTATTTTTGCAAATAAAACTTAAAAAATGCACTGAAAGTCTCATTTAATATAAAGGTTCTAAAACTTGACCATTAAAGTTGAACTCAGACCTTCATAACCCCATGACTTAAAGCATGAGCGCATGGAAAATCCCCCATATGCATGCATTAACTTTCAGCACGAGGGAGATTAGACAATTAACAGTTTGATCAGATTCTAAGACAAAGTGTTGAAGATTTGCTTTTAGACAGAAATCAGTTTGTGCTGTGAGGAGAACTCACTTAGCGTTCAGGTGAGCTAGAGATGTCAGATAACAGGTTCAAGTTTTCCACCAATTATTTGATGAAAAGTAGGGGTGATGCTTTAACTTGTCTTCTAATTTTGTTTCGCCAAAGTGTTAAAAAAAAAAAAGTTAAAGAAAACAGTATAACCCACAGATCAGCTATGTGTGTGTGTGTGTTTGGGGGAGGCGGCGGTAAGTAAGAACTTGCACATTAAATGAAAAAAAAAAAAAAAAACTCACACATGTGAACTAAATTTGAAGCCGCACAAAAAGACAAAACATTTGAGTACTTACTGAACAACAGTGCAGTTGTACTGTATTGCTTCACTGTCGCCTCCCAGCTTGAAGGTTCCTGATCTAATCCAGACTGGGACTTTTTCTTCAGGTATGCTTCCTTCTATGCTTCATAAACTTGCATATTAGCTTTTTCAATTAATCCGAAATGATCAAAGGAGTTAGTGTGCATCATTTTATCCCCGTGCTCTCCTCACTCGTCACTGTTGGATGCAGTTGATGTTGAAAAGAAAACATTAATGAAGCCTTGTCTGTTCACCTGCACAAGTGCATGCAGGCAGCGAAGCTAGCACCGTTAGATCAGGCAGAAATCCAACAGTTACAATGGAGAAAAAGTGCATGTAAGACCAACAAACCTTATGACCACTACATATAGTGTCAATACACTTCATATTAAGCTGGAGGCTGCCTCTTCATTTTCCTAGTTATGTCTCATAAAACATATTAAACCCATCAGTAACCTTTCTGCCACATATTTCAACAAGACATTATGCATATACTTCTTGAAAGCAACTTGTAAGCTCCACATCAATTTCTTTTTCCCCTTTGAGCACTTACATAGTTTCAGGCAAATCAGTGCAGTTCTGGCTGTAGTTACCTTAATGCAAGCCAGCAAGAGAGTATGGGTATGGACAGTGGCCAAAAAGCCAAATTATCATATACTGAACTTCATGTGCTCTTTGGTTTAGTCTCTTTGCTGCCCCCAGTAATTGTTTTCGGATCTTGACATTATGTTCTTTTTTTTTTCTTTCTTTCTTTTTTTTTTTTTAAGCAATTTTGCTGAATTAAGATTTTCTTTATTCAAGATGTAATTTAATCAGTGTTTGTGGTCAATTACTGTTGGCCTGTTACATCGTACACTGCAGCTGTGGGGAGATGAAATTATACAGGCGTATCATGTTTTTTAATATGTTCTTTGTGCAAGATATAATTGCTCTGAGCTGCCAGACTTATACACCAAAGGGAAAGTCTCCATGTCTAATCTACTTTATTTAGGAAAACTGCAGGAGAACACCATTAAAGTGTGTCATTGGTTGTATGTGTTATATTTCCTCACGTTAACGTATGTCCATTTGATGTTTTATGCTACAATTATGTAAGATTAGAGTTAATCTTAACACTTAAATGACTTTAAATCCCTAAATGTTTTTTTTTTCAGATAATTCAAGACTTCCCTTACTCCCCATTCCTCTTTGAATCTTTGCAGGACAAGACAGTGTTTTGATGATCGTATGTATGTACATGTCATCTTCTGAGTTAGTCTCTAGGGGCATCAGGAGCTATAGAGACATTGAGGAGACAGTCATACTAGTGAACTCAAATGATCCAATGAGACAGGGTGATATTTTCGTAAAAGTTCTGAAGGAAATATTCTGGCAAGAAAATTGCCGTGGCTGGTGATTAGGGGCACATGTCCTGCAACAGTCAACCAGCGTTCCTGAATCTCTTACATTGCTGTCTTAGCTAGACTACAGTGTTGCACGTGAATAATCTCTATTGCACTTTTTGGATTGGGAGTAAAAGTAGCACTTGGCATCCAAAAGTGAATACAAAAAGTGAGTGGCTCGAGTGGGACTTGGGTGCTTCTAAAGGTTTAACACCAGACAGACTCTTCAGGCACTGATAAAGGAGAACCCAGGACCTTCTTGGAGACTGCAGGGGTTAGATGCATTGTGTATTGAAAGCCATTTTGCACTCATCTTCCCCTTTCATATATACAAAATGCCATGATTTTAGTGGGTCCAGTGTGCAAAAAAACAAAAAGCAAAAAAAACAAAACAGTTAATCTTTGTTTCAAAGGCAGAGTTATCCAGGTGTACTGGATACTCATTTCTATTGGTGATATTGTTAAGACCTCTTTGATCACTACAAGGGTACAGTATCTCTTTTGGCTACAAAGAAGAGTTCTGTCCCTGGGCAAAAGATCATGGCCTGATAATTTCAGCTGTAAAATAGTCATTGATATATTTCTCCAAGATTTCTTTTCCCTCATTGTGACATATTATACAGGTGGCTTGAGGTAAAGGAGCTCCTGGCAGTAAATCTATGTCACAGTTGTATGGACTGTGGGAGGATGAGACAGGGCTTTAGGTTCGCTGAAAAGCTCTCTGAGGTCATGATATTTTTATGGGATTAAAAAAAAAGTCAGGTTGATACAGAAAAGTTGGTGGGTTTGAATCACTGGAGGGTGAGAAAGTAGTCTTTAGGGAGGTTAAATGATAGCTGCCATTGCAGGTAATTACCCTAACTGACCCCCAGTCAACGTGGACATTGTGGAACTTTACTGCATTGGCTCTGATGATGTGAGATTATATTGTTAGAAATAGAATAGCAGTTTGTAATGCAACTTCAATAGCAAGGATGTTGGCATGTAGGGAAACCACACCATAGCGCCACAGTTTTTCCCAGGAAAGGCTCACACCTGAATTCTCCCCCCCCCCATCCTATTTATGTTGACACTTGCACATATTGTCAGATTAGAATCGGCAATAAATCAGACGTGCATGCTTTTGGACCGTGAAAATAAACCAAGTGGTCTGAAGACAGCTCATGCAGCCATGAGGAGAACATAGAGATGCTACAAAGACCTAGTTATATCAGTTCTTTTGGAATATTCTTTCTTTCTTCAAAGTGACAGTGCCAATAACCTTACTTGGAACTCATGTAGATGATTGTTAAGTTTTGCTAAAAGTTAGTTAAATTTCAAACTCTTGGTTGCGTGGCTAAATTATGTTTAAACTTATAAGGCCCCATTCATTATGATGTCTCTCTATTGAACATCCTCTCATTTTCCCAAATCTAGACTGAGGGTCTAGTGTGTGAGTTTCTCTTAATAAAAAGATGGTTGCTTGAGACCAGGAGAGGAGTGGCTGAAACCATTTAAGAAAATAATATTTCTGAAAAAGGACCAGTTTTAATAGTGTTTACTGGGACTCATTATTTAAGATAATTGGTTAAGAACAGATAGGCTACTTAAGCAGTGAGACAGAAGCATCTATTCACATTCCATCCATCCATCCATCCATTATCTATACCCGCTATTTCCTGTGCAGGATCACGGGGGTCTGCTGGAGCCTATCCCAGCTCACTTCGGGCGAAAGGTAAGGGGTACACCCTGAACAGGTCACCAGTCCATCGCAGCATCTATTCACATTGTTGAAGCAAAATAATTTGACTGGTGAATGCACGCTGAATGACCCAAAAGCATACAGCTTGAAAAGAGGTTTATCAACAACTTGCAAGTACTTGTGGTGAATAGTGCATTTGAAGCTATCTAGGAAAATAATGGCTGGCAAGCAAGTGGAGACTGTTTTTATTTTTATTTTTCAGACAGGCAGCCTCAGGTCCTCCGTCACTGCCAACTTTGCCACACCAGAGACAAAAGGGATGCACAAAACTGCCAGGAAAAAGATTAACAACATCTAGCTAAATACTTAGTCCAGGCAGGAGTGATAACCCACTGACAATAAACCAGCCTCTGGTGATGAGAAGACCAGGTCTGATATACTGGGTCTGACGAGTAGCAGCTCATCACACACACACACACACTCACACACACACACACAAAAGGGAAGTCTGACATCCACACACACACAAGGGGGAAAATGAGTTGGAAAAGGAAAAGAGAGACAGACCTTACAACAGCTACACGGTTTATGATGCACCATCAAATCTAACGTCTGGAAGTCATTTCAGTTTTATTAAAAAGCAAGGAAAGTTGAACAAAAGTCTGGAGTATTTATTAAACACAGTAGTAACATTATAGTTCTCAACTCTGTGAGACAGTGAGAGCTGTGGTGAATGACTGGATGTTAATAGAGCTACAACAACACAGAAGATAAAGACACAGATATGGAAGACTTTTCTTTTTTTTTTCCAACCACAACACAGCCACAATTCAATAAGGTTGAGGGTAATTACATCAATTGCTTTACTGGAAAAGATTTAAAATCTTGTGGTGTGGTGAGTGACTGCCTTGGTGTCATTTTCCCCCAGCAAATGTGTGCTAATCTTGGATATCAAAGTAAAGAAAAGAGTCAGACAAGAACAATGAAATTAACATTTTTCAGTAGGAACTTTTTGATGTTCAAATAAGTCTATCTTTTTGAAGGTGTCTAATCAGTGGAACATTCACACCAATGACTTCTTTCTACTGACAATGGACAACTAATATCTACACTGAAAAAGAACTGTATTGAGAGCTGTACTTTTCTGTAAAATGATGAATGTAAAGTAATTGTCATCTTTACATTTTTTTTTCCAGAAAATGAGCATGTTATTTGTCAGACTAAGTATTTTACTGACACCAGAATTCTTTTCTTGCATAAATCAAGAACAATTTGAGCTTGCAGGCCACTTAAACATACAGGGACATGAGCACAGGCCATAAAGATGCATTTGTCTGCACGCTGCGTACATCTTGCAGACAAGTTCTCACATTTCCTAAATGCTTACATTCCACATGTTAGCTGGTCATGCCTCAGTCCCTGTGTCAGTATCTACAGTTTACACAGTCAGACAGCTAAGTAAGGAAATGACAAGGTGGCATCCAAAGGCTTTTTACCTCTGATGGATACACGCACAGAGAAAAGAATCAAGTGATATTTGTGTCTCCAGACAAATGCTTGTAAAGCTGGGGAACAAAAACTCTACACATAAACCATGTGGAGATCTCCTTCTTGGGAGAAGAGGGAGACTGGCAAAAGAGTCATGACAGACTGATTTCAGTAAAAGATCAGATTAACCTCTGTAATCAACCTATGTTCCTGTTGAATCATTTATGACTTCCCAACCGGCAGGGTCAACGGCCTACATAAAGATGACAGCTCTCTGATTCACTGTGTATGCATACGGTAAGTACACAAGCGCTATACAGCCAGTCTCTCCTCACCTTTATATTAATGAGGGATCTTTTCCACTGTTACCTTTCAGTGTGCTAGATGAGGTAAAGTATATTGCTTGCATTTTGGGTGGTGTGTTTGGTTATTAAAAAGGAAGAGGAAGTCACAGCTCGAGATATCAATGCAATATAACGTATACGTTTGATTAGTTCTTTACTGTTACAGATCAAAATGGTTCACTCTGAAGTTTCATATATTGTTCTCTGAACACCAGATAACAAGAAAATATAGGTATTTTCTTGTGAAGTAGTGTGTTTTGTTGAATTTAGATATATTTAAGCTCATTTGTAACA
Source organism: Arrhamphus sclerolepis (assembly GCA_037176975.1). Taxonomy (NCBI): domain Eukaryota; kingdom Metazoa; phylum Chordata; class Actinopteri; order Beloniformes; family Hemiramphidae; genus Arrhamphus; species Arrhamphus sclerolepis. The sequence goes on from JBAMYA010047787.1 coordinate 6,741, forward strand.
TTAAGTGACATTTAAGATATTAAGTGCAGCTAACTTGCTTAATTTAGTTTCAGACTTTGTGCTTTGGTTAGGTGCAGCTGCACTTTCTGCAAACAATCTTTGTTTCTCTTTCTCCACATCACTTAAAACTTAATTTCAGTGGAAGATTGGTCATGGAAACTGTATTTTAGTGCCATTTCTGTAACCTTGCCTAACTCAACACCCCTTGCCCATTGAAATGCACGCCACAACAAAGCATATCTCAATAAGGTATCTGCAATGCAACATTCTTGTTGACTGTTTTGTATTAAATGATCTTTTTGTCAATACTGCGAAAGAGCTCAGATAGCAATATTCATCTGGCCCAGTGAATCCTGGTCCAGGACTTTGGACTATGCATCAGAACCATAAAAACAGATGTTGCAGTTATTTGGATTTGCTGGTTTGCAGTAAGTTCAAGCTCAGAGCCAACTGCCGTCTGGACATTGTCAATATTGAAAAGAATAAAACAAGAAAAAAAAAAAAATCAGCATCTGATGATTATCTCTGAGAATGTAGATGTGGAGAAACAAATGACAATGTACATAAATCAAGGGTATTTTACATTATATTCTAAATAACTGAGTGTACTTTTTTTGCATGAGCACCTGTTTGATTGTTTTCCCTGGATTGTAGCTTTATTGACAGAATATCAGAACAAAAAAGTAACAGATTGACTTTTTTGATTAATAAAGGTCAAGAGTAGCTTAAAAAAGTAGCTGAAAAAAGTTAAACACGTATAAATGTTTAATTAATAAAAATTAAAAAAATAAGCAATAGAAGTGTCATAGCACACTACTTTCAGTTAAGTTTTGAAAATGCTAAATTGTGAATATCAGCATGAGTATAGGTTCACATGATCTCTGCTGCCCCCACGTGGCCAACAATTACAATAGAGAGAAAATTACATTGACAGCAAAAAAAAATGAACACTTCAAAAAGAGGAATTGTTTGTTTTTGAATTTCTCATTGAGATAATTGTAAGATTGGTTATCTGCATTTACTTCTACCCTTTGTGTGGAAGATTGACACCGATGTCTGTTCAGTGCTAAAGATCAAGACACCCAACCTTAACTGATGTCGACCTCCATTCTTTCAGTCCTCTGGACCACTCTAGCATGTTGCCCTTATTATAGGCAGCTCTGGAAATTCTAGCCCTCATTACCTCCCTCATTACTCCCTGCTGCACAATGGGGACCTGTTTTCTGGCTTTGACTCCTTCCCCAGGTAACACACACACATTCATACAAACACACATCTGTACTCAAATGGACCTCATGCCCTCATCCGTCTGTCTCTTTTTCCCTTTTGACTCTTTCTCCCTGGTGCAAGGGCCTGGTTATCAAGTGTCCGTGGTTTTTTTTGCCTGCTCTTTTGTAAAGGAGAACAAAAGCACAGTCTCTCTCTCTCTCTCTCTCTCTCTCTCTCTCTCTCTCTCTCTCCACATCACTTGTCCCCCCCTCCCCCCTTAAACATACTCTAGCCTCTTTCCTCACTTCTTTGGGGTGTCATTACATTGTAAAATTCTGTATTTTTACAAAACATCTTATTCCTTTTCTTTGTTCTTCAATGATGCAGTTCATATTTTTTCCCCTCTCAGCCTTACTTCTGGAAAACCCTGTTCAGTTTCCTTTAAAAACCACTGGGGGGCAGCTGCTGCCTTGTTAATCATAATAAAGAATGGTGGCAGGAAGGAAGAGGATAATTTGGGAAACGATTCATTCGAGTGTGAGTCCACACCCTGTTATGAAACTCTACATCCAGGTTCACAGAGCAGGAGGATGCTTCTGTTGTATTTGTTCAACAGGTTTTAAATGATCTGTTGAGCATGTGCTGTGTCAGTTGCTTCCACTTAATGGCCTCAGTTGCCGAGTCATTTCAAGGGAAGGACACATAATCAGTCATAAAGTATTAAGCTAATAAATGTAACAGAGGGTTGCTGCCTCAGTTATTTATTGAGAGACCACACAAAAGGCCTCATTTAACTCTCTTAAAGGATTATATGTTTGCATCCAGACTCAGGGATGCAGTTTATTCAGCTGCGCTAATCATGACAGCCTTCAATATCAATCACATTAAGTGCAAGTTGCTCAGGTGCGCAGAACATCTTTCCTGTCAATGGAGTCTGTGTGTTACAGACTAGCAGGAATATAGTCACGAAGTAATAATCAAGTTGTTATAGCTACACAAACATACTCATCAGATCACGTTAACTTAGGCTTTCTCTCTATTTCCCCTTTCTAACAATATTCCAGAAAAGATGTAAATACTATATTTGACTTGGTTCTGCTTTATTCATCCCCAGGACTTTCATGATGTCTGATGTCAGGGTAACAGGTTAATCCAGGTGCATAAGGCTGAAGAGGTCCTACATAGCTGGTCCAGACAGAACTTCAGGACTCATGGGCCCAACCCCATCTGAACCCTCAGTCTTGTTCTGATTCAGTCTCTTCAGCTGCTTCTTCTTGCACCTGGAGAAACTGACTCATAACATGACTGCAAGCTCCTGAATGTTGGAGGCAGACAGGTGGAAGGGGGGCAAAGAAAGGACCCTCTTGATTTCAAATCCTTTTTTTTTTAACAACAGGATTTGCAATGAATGCTCCCAAGAAAAAATGAAAACATTTGTTTTCTAACATTACTTGATTTTTTTTTTTTTTTGTCTGAGAGCATGGTCATTCATAAAGATGTGAAAACAACTCCTACAGAAAATAAAGCAGACTTCAAATTCTTCTAATTATTTTTCATCTAATATCAAGTCATCCATTCATTCAATTATTCATTCAATTATGCTTTATCCTTTTCAAGGGAAAGAATCTAAAATCAAATTAGAGAAAATAATAAAAAAAAGTGTAATAATAATGTAATATTAATGAAAATCTGAAATTAAGAGTGCTTAAAACAAACTCATTTAATCAAATAAGGGCTGTTTAATTGTCATTTTCTTTGATTTTCTTTTTTTTTTTCTATATTGAATAAGTGAACTGCAAATATGAATTTGATTTTGAAGCTCTCACACAGAGAGACTCCATCTGGTTGCCTGAAGCATTATTCCACCATGTGTAATCATGACAAAACAAAACTCAGCAATGTCTTACCCCCTCAGTACGCACTTTTACAGATACACACACACAAACCCATACACAGATATTTAGAAGAACAATCTATGTTTTGTGTCTCCATCAATTCACAAGGATTTACATTGGCTTCTCTTTTTTTTTCTTTTTAGATTTAACCATAATCACCTTACTCATATTGACAAGTGCTCTTAGTCAAACCTTGACCCTTCCATGAGCCTTAACGCAAACCTGATCTTAAACTAAAAATCCCACTGTGCGACTGTCTCAATGCATTTATGTTCCCACAACATAAGTAATACAGGTACAAGCACACACTTATGTCCTTCACTCACTTTGGATTGAGCGCATGAGACAATTAAACATTATTATAAC
>JBAMYA010047788.1:0-10210 GCA_037176975.1 Arrhamphus sclerolepis
GTTGTATTGTGGATAATTGAAGTTACTATCAACAAATGGGGGGAAAAAAATTTAAAAAGTAAATACAGTGAAAAAAACAAAACAAAAAAACACACACACAAAACTTGGCTCATTTACAGAAATGCTCCATCACATTTCTATGCTATACACTCCGAATATTAAACATTAAGTTTTAAAGGTTGAAAGAAAATTCATTATTTGAAATGTTTAAACAAATAAAATAAAATAATTACTTAGCTATTCTACTAGATGTCTGAGATAAAGCCAGAAACAAGCTATGATTTATACCTCAGCACATTATCTACATGGCTATAAATGGCCTGGGTGATTGATCAGTCCAGTAACAACTCAATAAAACTGTCCAGGTATCTAACTCACATTGTTTAAATCACATTTCAAAGACAAAATGGGGATTTGCCAGGATATGGGCTCTATGGCCCTGTATTATCAATCAGATTTCAACAACCTCAAACCTAGTGACAGTTTAAAAGGCTTCTTGAAATGTAATCCCTTCCTAATACTTTCTGTATGATGTCTAATTCCCTTAGAAAATAAAGTATTTTCTGACACCCCACATAAAAGCAGTTTCCTGTGCAGTGGCTCAGGATGTAACGTGTTGCCTAGTCAGTCTTCAACCAGCTCCATTAGTATGTATTTCAGAGTCATTGAAAGATTAAAAGCACAGCAGGAGACTGACTCAGTCTTTGCAGGCTCTAGTGCAAATCACCAGTTATTCAGGTTATTAAAAAGGAGGAATATAACCTTTTTCATTGCCAAAATATTCTGAGACCTGGCATGCCAGTGACATACTTTCTTCAAAATACTGAGCTAATTGAGTTGAGAGCCTCATCCCACCCCCTCATCTCTAAAATATACCTAATTTGAGATCTGTGAAAAAGCAAATTTGAATATCAAGTTCTGGAACTTGTGCTTGGTGGTGACTCGCATCTTTGTTATAACTTGAGTGCGTGCATAACATTATTTCCCTCCAAACTGATGCGCATTTATCAACATAAAGACAGCTAGTGCAACATGATGTGAGGTTCTGGATGTAGATAAATGTGTGAAGCATGAATAATCATACCCAAAGCTAGTTCCGTAACCTAAATAGACCCTGAAAATCTGAATAGCTCACCAAATGACGTCATCTCTGGGGTATATGGCAACAGCCTCCCACTCTAGTTGTATTTATCTACTCTAACATCTGCAGTTACAAGTTACTATGTACTCTAGATGGGTTCACATGGAAATAATCTTTCTAAGCCAAGCATAGTTATTGTTTTTTTTTCTTCCTCGTCCTTTAAATATTTCAAAGCATCCCTAAAATGGAAATATCAAAAATCCCTTCACCAATCATACATATCAAAACACAGGGGCTGTGAAACAGCATTGCGATTAGATGGGATAATTTACCAGTCTGAGGTTAATGTATCTCTGGCTAGACTCTGAGGCTTTCTCATTTGCAAGCAAACAACTTAGTCAGTCCCACATTGCAGTCTTATTTATGAGTGAGCTTGTTACATTAAGACTTTGTAGCCCTACTATAACCAACTACAGTATGTTTTATATTGGTTATATAGACATCTAAAACAACACTAACAACTGAGTTACTGACTGATGCTCAAAAGACTGTTAAACAATTTCAAATATTTTCCTTTCAGCCAATAGACTGCTGCGTGAGTATGTTTTCAAGATATATGTGACAACAGACAAAATTATGACATAGATCCAATGAAATCAGATCCAATACACGAGAGCGATTTGTCAAGAATGTGACAACAGGTTTATGAACAGCAGATTGGCATTCTGAATATAGCCTGGCTATCCAGTAAATCCAATAAATTTGACATTTGTTTCGTGTGCAGTGTGTGCTTGTTTTCAGAATGTCAATGAATGTTAAGATATATACACACTCTCACACATACCAATGCACATGTTTTTTTTTTTCGCATTTCTTGTCAGCTTAGGTAAAAAATGAAGAGAAAAAAAAATTAAAAGCTTGTAAGAATCGCATGACTGCATGTTTCTGCATATGCAAATTTGAATATGCAAATGTTAACACATACACAACTACAGGTATAATCCTTTCTGATTATAGGTTAGTTAAAAAAACATACAGATGAATGAAAAAGCTCATAAAATTATGCTAAGGCTATTTAAGCTATTAAAACACAATGCTTTGACCTTTTTTTTTGGTAAATTTTTGATTTGTTCTTGTTAAATAAATTAAGACGTGATGTTGATGTTCATCTGAGGTTGTATTGAGATCATTTTTAAAGGGGCACTGTGTAATATTACATGTTGTCTATTAACAAAAATTGACTTTCATTCAAAAGTATGACCTTATTAATTAGTAATTACTTCCATCAACAAATCAGAGTGTTCTAGAGGTTTTCAATTTACCATTTATATATACAGTGCGTTGGCGTATTCTGTGGTGATCGCTATGTTGCGCCACCATCTTGAAACTATGCTCCACAGCAGGGAACATGCAGGAAAATACAGCTTTGCGTTTTGCGACTGTGCTACCGGTAGTTGGCCGGGTACCCACGCTCGTTTCTCGCCGCCCAGCCTTGGGGAACCTACCGCTTCTCAAGCTCTGTGAGCATCTACCTGCGCTGTAAATATAATATAGTGGCCACACAAATCAGTGGCTATATCGCTAGATTAGCTTGTCTTCATTTTCAGTCATTGCTGGCTGGTATTAGCATTGAAGTAATTGATCTAAAAACAAAAAAAGACAGCATTATAAGTTGTCTTGTAATGGACATACGTGACATTTTTCATTCTATCACTAAATGAAAACTATTTCACAAAACCAACCTCATCAACTGAGAGACTATAACTAGAAGTTGTGTTGGTCGACGACTTCTCTGTTTTCTGGATCAGCCTTAATAACATTTCTTGGCTACTGTAGATGGAAATGAGTCTTGGGGAAAGGAGTGGGATAAAGAATGGTTTCAGTATATTAATGGTCTTATTAATGGACTTTAATGGTTGGGTAGGAATAAGAGTCAGTTAGCTTTTGAAAACACCCAATTAAAAAGTACAACCCTCTTCCTTCAGATCTGCCTCCGCAGCCACACCTCTAAAAACACACAAATGCGCAATGCCTGTTTTCATTCAACAAAGTTACACAAACAAGAAAACTGACCAGTGACTTTGCTAGAATCCCACACAACGATAAGATGGCATTTTTAGAGCTCTGTGACTTCTGAGGCTGATTAATATCTTTTGATGTGAGAATAATAGTTTGTTATTTGGTGTGTTAAGACAATTTCAGTAGTATTATGGTAATATAGTAGATCAGATGATTTTTTTTTTTCATAACAATAGGCTTATACATAAAAATTTAAACTGAAAGTGTCTTTCATTTCCAAAGTATACTTTCCTGACTACGCTACAACTTTAATGCCGTACACTTAATTCAGATTCGCTCTGAATGTCATGACTGTGATTGCCAGTCTCCTGGCATATAAGGACCAGCCAATATTATTCAGAATTCAGCAATGAATTTCTTTAGATGAAACTCATTATGCAGGTTAATGCACATTTATGTTATCATCATCATTCTTTGAAATGTTTCCTGCTCTTGACAAAGGCATACCACACTGATTAAAAATTTATTTTTGCATATCATAAGCCAATGCAAAACATCAGAAGATCTTTGAATCTGTGTCTGAGAAGCCAGCACACATCCACAGCAACAGTGATGTGAAAATGTGATTTTCTCAAGACACAATCACATGTGGGACTCGTATCCAGTGAGAGATTAATAAAGAAGAGATATAGGTAGACTGAGAGATAAAGAGATAGATATACCGTTGAAGTGAGTGTGCAGAGGCACAGGAGCTATAATAATATGATGAATGGTAAAGTGTCACAAATATATCTTCTAAAGCAAATATAAATTATAAATGATCTGTAAATGTTAAACTATCTTGCTGAATGTCACTAATGGCAGAGTTGGCTCTGTCACTAATGTTTTCAGGGTACGTCACTTCTGAGAAGTGAATTCCTATATGTAGTCTGGTCACCAATAAAAGCTTTTAAGTTTTAAAGTGTGCATCTTTATTCAAACTGCACTGAAGAAAAGCACTTTGGATATTCAAAATGGGAAAGGAAAAAAAAATCTTGATGGTGACTGATGTTTAATGTGATGCATGCAGAGCAGGACAAGTGTTTTAACTATTATAAGGTCTGTTTTTGGAAATGATTCAGAGAAAGTAGTGAATGGAGGTCATGTTTACTGGTTAAACATGAGTTGTTTGATGAGCTGGATTTGTGAATGCGATTGCATAAAGTTATTTTAATAATTGAGAGGTGTACATCCTGAGGTGAGTAAAAACAGTTTGTTACATTTTGAGAGATGGTGCAAAAAAAAAAAAAAAAAAAAAAAAAAAAGCACATTGACTGAGTTAATCAGACAAAGAGGATCATACTTACTTGCTCCTACCAGGAACACGTCGCTGCCAAAGAGCAACAGGACCGCGGAGTTGACCAGAACAAGCAGACGAGCCATGCCTCTGGATGTGTTTGCTTTTCTTAGTGAACAAAAAAATAAATCTCCTATCCTTGAATGGCAATTGAATTACAGCACTTCATTTTTTAAAATTTATTTATTCATAAATAAGGAGCTGGAATTTCTCGGTGGGTGAGTACATGGACGGTTGAATCTGTCTCGAGCTGGTCAATAAATAGATAACCGTTGAAAGTACGTAACAAAAGAGGTCTTCAGAAACATTTCTTTTTTTCTTCCCTCACCAAAATTCACTCATAATTCCGCGAGTCCTTCGTCCATTATCTCATGAAAACTGAAGCAGTCCGGCTAAATGTGGCGGCTGAAACTGAGGACCTCCATCACATCTCTGCTCATCAGTCATCGGCGCGCGCACAGGTGTGATGTGAACGGGCTCGTGGAGAAGATGGTGCTCGCGAGGCTGTCGGTGTCCTCTCGGGTTAAACGGGGACGATGCGGGAGCGTATGACAGCGCCTAAGTTTCCTGACTGCTCTCGGTTTGCGACTCGGACGTGGACGAGCTCGTCCTGCGGTCCTCTCAGGTGAAAACTCAACAAGCCGACAAGATTAGACACCCCCCTATCTTCCTGGGGCGCACGCGGGCCACACATTGATTAATCATCCACGTGTTGTTGGACGGCAGCGTCCATACCTGAGCTGCAGCCAGCAGTCACACTAACGCTGCAGCTGCTTTTAAGGGAAGCTAATTGATGCTGTATTTAAGATGGGAATAATATATAATGAAGTATACTCTCCGACGTCATTTACTGCCCCGCTCCATTTAGCCGACTAAAGAAGAACCATAAATACGCCCCCCCCCCCCCCCTTTTTTTCTATTTTAAAGAAAAAAGCATGGGTAACACTTACTTGCGTGATAGGTCAATATTCTTTGCTCAGTTATGTCAAAATTGCTTATGACATCACTCAAATATATAGTTAAATAAATGTATACATATATATAGCCTATATACCTCAAACCTGAAATATGAATATGGCTGAATGTAAAAACCCTTTTGTGTTAACTGTGAAAGGCTACACACATTGGTTATGCACTTAATTATATTAATTATTTTTGTTATTTCACAAAGCTGATTAATAAAGAGCCACAGATATAACACAAAGCATCATTGAAATGATCATGAAGGACCTACAACCTTTTTCCCTCTTTCCTCATGTTATCCCTTTCTTATCTAGGAAAAAGGCACACTAACCCTTGGCTGCTGCCTCAGTCACCCGCTCCTGTCCACCCTTGTGTTATGTCTTTGTTCTCTTGGACTGGCTGTACTGAAAATAATTTTGTTGTGCCTTGATGCTGGTTCAATGGCAGTAAAGTTTCTTTAATCTCCTCTCTGTGAAGACAATTGATCATTACTTAAAATGTATTGGTATTTATATCAGTATCTGCAATACTGGCCCTGTATTTACTCGGTATCGGATCACTACTAAAATTTGCAGTATCACCCAGTGCCACCCTTAAAAACTGTACTGTGCGGGGCCACCATAATCAGGAAGATGAATAAGTAGAGGACAAACCTTATTTAAAAGCAGATTTAATGTCTGTATTAAATACGAAGCACAAGGATCAAACATTTGTCAAATATTTATATGTTTATTAATATACACCACTTATAAATTTGCTTTCAAAACTTTATCATGCATTTATCATAACCACTCCTGCAGGCAGATGCATTAAAAAAAAAAAGACTTTAAAAGTGGATGTTAGGTAATGGCGTTACCATGGCAGTTGCTGACATTTCTGTGGCATTTGTCTCTACAAGAGCTTTTCCTTAACAGACACTGCAGTGCGAGCTAGTATTATCAGCATTGACTGATTTCTCTTGTGAATATTGTCCTAGACTGAAATTCAGTTTGAAAAATGAGGTTCCACTGAGAAAATGAGCTCCAAATGAACATTATAACTGCTGTGTTTTAGTGTTATTCTTTCCAGCTCGTGCTTTTAGCTTCTTTTCGTTTTCTTTCTCAGTTGAGCTTAATTGCAAACCAAAACTAGTTGGATCTTTTGGTTGAATGTCATTTTAGAGTTTAACAGCTTGGCTGCTTGTTTTCCTTGCACAATAACCTGCAGTTCAAGCGCAGATTGATGTATTGGTCTCAGACACAGCTGCACACACAGGATGTTGCGTGAACACTCGAGAGAAAGATTCCAAAAATTAAGAGGATTCTCTTTCTGTCGTAATTACATGATCCACTTTAACAGCAACCTGGTAAAGCTGCCACAGCTGTCAAACAGCTTTTCCAAGCTTGAATCGTTAAAATTAAGTTGGAATTAAAGGCTTAGTTTTTGATCATTTGCAGGCTTGGTTTAAATCTGCAAGTATTGGAAAAATATTACAAGGTTCATTCAGTGTAGAAAATGCACTATGAGGAATAAATTACATATCTTGCAGCACATGATCGAGCAAAAATCTATTAATCGTTCAATTGTTTCTTCGTTCCGCTCAGCAGCAATCACTATGCTTTCCATTTTATTTTGAAACAGAAAGTTGTCCTGGCCCAAAGCTGGTAAAACCTTGATACTACCACTTCCGTGTTTTGCACTGTAAAGATACAATGCTCCTCATTTAATCCAGAAAGCAGTATTTTGATTTCACCACAATAATTTTTCTACTATCAGCACATGTTTTAATAATATATTAAGAAATCTTGTTTAATTGTGCTCAGTTAGAGCCCTTGTCTTTGAATAAAGCAGAATATCCAGTCAGATTTTCACTCTATTAATCAGAAACATCTTTGAATATAGGCTGATGCTTGTGACATGGAAATAATTTTGAATCTTTTGAATTTTTGATGCTTATGTTGATGATTTAGGACATGTTGGTCCAAAGATTTGGAAATTCTGAGGATATTTTAAACTTTTAAGGCAGCACTTAATTGCTAATATGAGCACACACCAGAGCTGCTTATCAGTGCAAATTGTAAAACCTTTTACATTTTTCAGACTCACAGAGGGTGGAGGATGGAAAAGGTACCATAAAACTGTCAACATTTATTCCTGGACATCACACCCTGACAGAAGAGAAAGTCTTCAGAAATCTGTTGCAATGTGTCACCTTCAGATTTCCTGTCGCAGTAATTATTCAACACCTGCGCATGTTGTATCTGAAAAGCTTAGCTTTATGAATGCATCAAGCAAAACAGGGGGGAAAAAAACTAATAAAAAAGCAGAAGGTCACTTTCAAACATCCTCTGGATTTTTGAGTTTTTTGTATCCGTCCACCTCAGTAATTTCCTTGTCACAGTTTCCACTGCACCACCTTTTAGTGTGAAAACTTTCAAACAAGAGCCAGAGGGGGCTAAGGTTAAGAGTTCCAAAAATAGATTAACCTGGCACAAGAAATACTCAAAATGTTAATTGCTTAGTGTTCAGTGCCCAGTAGAAGAACTTTATAAGTAATGAGAACACTATAAGATAAAAGGCACTGACATGGACTTAATTGTATCCACCCTCCTGATTACTCAGGAGTCCTTGCAATGTAAAGTTGTATCACTTTGGATTAAGTCTTTCAAAGTCTTTTTTTTGGCTTAAAGGAAACATTCTGCCTTTCATCAGGGATACAGTTCAACAGCTGTCTCTTCAGCTATGCCATGGTGGCACAGTTTCAGAAATGAAATATTTTGAACCTCCTATCGATAGGCATCTTTTCAGACTTAGGTGGCTCCAAACAAACTTACAGGGTTGTACTGTGTTGTCTTCACACAATCAAATACATGCTCTCAACCAAAGAAAAGGTTAATTTCTTTATTGATATGTCCTTTACAGTACAGCAGTCGTATAATATATTAATCACCATTTACTGAAACTGCTGTATAAGCTGGAAGACAGGGGCTGGAAAGTCATAGACCGTGGATCTTCCCTCGGGTTATCTTATTCACTTTTAACAAAGTCCTGGATCTTGAACCTTTAGGATAATGATTGTGTGCTTTACATCGCAAGTTTTGGATTGCTTTCTTCTTTCTATTAAGCACATGCATCTCTGGGAGAGCAGATACGGAGACAGCGGGGGTTTGCAGATGAGCTGGGGCACAACACTGCATACTGATGAGCTAACATAAGACTTTTATGTCACTGATGCAAGAAATCTTTTGTTACGTAAGTCTGCAGATGTGTGACTGATTTATTGTGTTGAGAAAGGTTCATATGATTTTGGATGCAGTGCACTGAGCTGAGAGACAGATGCTGCCACTCATTCCAGAATTAATTAGTCATTCTGATATTTAAGTGACAATCCTCAAATCTAACCTTTCTGTGATGCTTTAGAGCACAGGCAGAACATTAATCGGTCACATTTCAGCCTACATTGCGTAGGCCAGCAGTATCCTTCAGTGTTTTTCACTGCACCAGCGAACATATAATTAAATTTCAGTGTAGTTACCAGTGCCCTTGACTCATCATTGAGCACAGCTATGGTGGTCAATTACGTTTAAGGGCTACGTGGGGGTTCTTGCTACTTTAAGGCTTTACGTTTTCTTACAGTATAATGGAATGGCACAGACTCGTATTTCAAAAGTAAATAACAATCTGCCAGATGGTTCCCTAAATGTTTCCCAATCAATACAAAGGGGACAAGCAGACATTCATAAATTTATTTTTGCATTGGCTTCATTGAAGTCAGATCCATTAACACTATTGGTCTCTACACAGGATTTTATTTAGCTTTTTTTTAAAAAAAAAAAAAAGAAAAAAGTGGAAAAATAAGTCAGTCTGTTGTATAGATCTTTACAATAAGAGGCAAGAAAAAAAACTTCTCTCCTTGACAAGATCGTAAAACTCCACAATCAAAGCATAGATTTATATTAGTCAGATTTACAGTGCAGCATTAAGGTAACACAGTGTATACTGTAAGAACATAATAAGCATCGCTACCACTGACTGACAATGAGAGTCAATAGACACTCAAGATTAAGTGATGCCTTCATGCCACTTACTTGACATAGTTATCTTCAATGTAAGAGTTCTATATAATTTATAAACTATTGCAAAATTCTATAACGCTGAAACATGAATAAAGCAGACATGTCAGCAGCTGACAGTAAAAGTGCAGTGTTTTTTGTTTTTTTTTAAATGTTTGGTCCCTGTGAAATGAATCGTTTCAAAGAAAATCAGTGATGCAGGACCAAAACACTAGAAACATTTCTTCTGTGGGTGAAAAAGAAATAGCCTGGGTGGCATCATATGAAAACAAAATTTCAGAGAGGACGAGTCATTTAAACACACAAAGAAGATTTAGAGATGGTGCCATCTTTTCTGACCCTCAAACAGCTTAAGATGGACAGTGGGATTTAGTGAAATCCTTCTTAAAGGTAGGGTAAGTGATTTCTGAATGACATCGCATCTGTTGGGATTTAGAAAAACATAAACAAAACAATAGCCCTCCCTCTGTTAATGATTGCTGGAATAATATTTCTTACTGTTTGATGTTAGGCTGCCTCCACTGTTTGTTTCTACAGCGGCCGAGGGCTGTGTATGAAGACCAGTGTATGAAGAAAGATTTTTTTTTTCAATGTACTCACATGAAAGTAAAGAGATATTCATCAAATGTGACAAAGAAGTGATCTGGATTGGAAATGATCCAGAACTGCTTATCCTACCTTTAAAATCTGGATGCCACATCCTTTGTGCAAAACTTGAGAGAGAAATTTTAGGTTGCTAGTCCAAAGAACAGCAACTGC
>JBAMYA010047789.1:0-10208 GCA_037176975.1 Arrhamphus sclerolepis
GATCTCTGAGGAACACTGAAGGAACAAAAGGGCAGAGCATGAAAAGAGGTAGAAAGATGTGTGCTTTTTACCAAGCTGACAAAAAGACTGGTTGACCGCAGGTTGTTCCAGCTTTTTTTAACCTTTTTTTTTTTTTTTTTTTTTTAATCTTGATCTTATCTAAGTACTTTCAAGACACTTCATAGAGGTCACTTCATATAGACAACAGTTGCAGAGAAGCTGCAGGTGTAATGGGTATAGATGATAGATGAATGGATGTATCAATTTCAGGTCACTAAATTCTATTTTGGAAAGCTGTGTTTTACGTGAAGAAATGGATTTTACTTTACAAGATACTGCTGGAGTAAAAGACATGTCATTATCAGATAATATAGATGTCAGGGAAGAGGAAACCTGGTCTTTTTTTTTAAATTAGAGATTTAAGACTTTGTTTCCAACTTATTATGCAAACTCTGCCTATTAGCAGGTGTGAGAGCTGATCGGCGCAGCTGGTGAGGTTCTTTTAAGCTTGTGTGCGAGACGTCCAACAGAAATGACTTGAACCAAACCAAACAGCTTCAATGTAACATCACTAATATACGCTACAGAAACTTTCCAGCTGTGTGCTAAGTAATGACCAATATTAAATGAAGCACACAAACCAAAATACACTTATTAGCACCACTTACTGCTAACGATGAGGCACCAGACGTCAAATGGGATAAGACAATGAGCTCCCTGGAGGGAGACAGTGAGTTTTGCAATGTTCAGCAGCAGCAGTGGTTTACTTGTTAATTTAAGCTGTCTCAGGGGAAGATGTCAGTGAAGACATCATTTTATTCAAATTCATGTTTCTCTAGACAAAATGCAGATATTGTCGAAACAGAGTACAATATAAGAAGAAACATCATGCCTACTACGTGTCCCAAACACCAAAATGCTCTGTTGAAGTAATGTGATAAATCTGTAAAGCACTTTACTAGATTGTATTATGTGTATTACCAATGAAATGTCCTTCAGCCTTCATGATGTCATATTGACTGTCCTAATATACTTTTATTTTTTTTGTCCTCCTGTCTTTCTCACCCACCTCTCCTCCTTACTCCCTCTAATCACCCTAATAACGAGATGAAAAGGGTAAAGTTAGCTTGACTTGTCAATCAACAAAATGGAAGGTGAAGTTAAATATATTCAAGGCTTCCACAGACCCCTATTTGTTTTTCGCAGTCCCATCGTAGCCCTGACCTCATCACATCAGCCATGCTGTTGTAAGGCACTGTCCAATTTTGAAAATAACGGCTAACTACAGCTTGCTTTTGTTTTGTTCCAGGACACGGGTCAGGGTATATGCACCCCCTGAGTCACAGTGGCCCGAGTAAGTTGAATGGAAGGACAATAAAATGCTCCTGAACTTTGCCTGTCCCATTTCATTGTCCTTCAGTACAACACAAGTGCTCTTTTCACAAAAAGTCTGATTCAGTTCCCCCTGAGTACGTTAAAACAGGAGGCCATTTTCAGGCTTTTATGGGGTGTCCTGTTTTTTCAACATACCTCACGTGATTTAGGTAATATGCCTGAAATAAAGAGTTCTGAAGGGTAAGAGGCACCTCAGGTTTTACTGTGCACCCTCTTAAATGAAAATAAAAATAATGTGAAATGGACAAATGGCAGACCAGAACACGCACTCTCAGGAGCAGACTTTATTGTAACGACACCAAGGCGACCGCTGTCCACATCCCGTTTTTTTTTCCACTCCCTGCCCTGTTATTCCGGGTCTCATGTTGTACTTTGAGATCACACTTGCACAACTTTCCAATTAAGCAACAGCTCTATACTGAAAATGTCATCTCGACTGAAATGTGGAAAATGGATAAGGCTTTAGAGCATGCGAGGGACCGAAGAGGGTGAGAATTTATGACACGCTGGGTGAGTTGAGTTGGTTCTCCGAGTGCTTGGGCAGTCTCGCAGCACCTGAACCTTCCAAGTTAAACACTTTGGTTCAGTTTCCTGACTTCAACTGTGGTCCAGTCACATCAGCTATAAGTGCACACAAAGAGACTATTTACCCGTGTTTTCACCACACACTATTCCCTCTTCTGTCCTGCACATTTACATTTAGTCAAATGTGAGGTTTTCAGAATGTAGAAAGAATTTTCTTCTTTTTTTAGACTGGTTACATCCACACATTTTAAAGGTTCAATTAACATCAACTTTTAAAATCAAAGATGGGAGAAGGCTCATAAACTCCATTATTACAAGTTGAGACCTTCCACAACATAATGTCTTGTCCAAATAAGTAGCTTGAACTTTATTTTTGTTTTTTCTTTTCCTCTGCGATCTCTCTTATACCATAGTTTTCCATTTTGTCTATTCTATTTATTTGTTTATTCACTTTAACTCAATTTTCTCATCTATGTTTTCATTCTACTCATGTCATGGGTTGACAAAGTGAATTAGAAGAGCTTATCTGCTATGTGCTATTTCTACCAAGTCTCATATATCCAAGTAAAGAACATCTGCCTTTGTTCACAAAACATTTTAAGCTCTTTATAGGCTCTTTACGTTGTCATCTTTTACTAACAGACATGTGGCATGGTTGATTTGTTGCAGGAGCTCACACCTGCAGCTGGGGGAATTAAAGAGGTTCCCTGGCACTCTTCCAGTCCTTTTATAGGACTCTCTTGCCAGTCCAAGTGTACAGTTTACAGTGTTTAATGATGCTCTGTATTTTTACTGAATCCTTGTTTTACCAGTGCTGGCTAATGAGAAGGATTGAGACTAAAGCTAAAGCGATCGGAGGTGGTGATAAAAACAGTTTGTGGCTGTGTTACACATGCTGTAAAAGAGCGAAAAGAAGAAAAGAGTAGTTGTGTGTATGCTAGGGAGTGCTTGTGTGTGCGTGGTGAGATTAGATCATTATATCAAGCCGACATCTGCCCTCCAATAAAAAGATAAATAAATAAAAGGTAAATGGCCAGGCG
The DNA here is from genome assembly GCA_037176975.1 of Arrhamphus sclerolepis. NCBI lineage: Eukaryota > Metazoa > Chordata > Actinopteri > Beloniformes > Hemiramphidae > Arrhamphus > Arrhamphus sclerolepis. The sequence continues at coordinate 2,961 of JBAMYA010047789.1, forward strand.
GCATTGACTGACATTGATAAGATTTTGAGTTTACCAACAGTGTCAACGGTCGGTGTGTGTAAAACTTGCAAAATGCCCGTTTAGTTGCAGTAAACTATTTACTAACTTAAATATGTGAGCCCACCGTAATTACTGCAATAAGATAGTTCATAAAGTTTCACAATTCCACGTTGGCGTAAGTGATACTAGCAAAATATTCACGCTAAGGCAGTCTTATAGTCTCGTCACCAAACTTCCAGTCCGGTCTAGAGTCCTCTGCGTTCATGTCCACGTTGAGTGATTTACATAAATACTGAGTAAAATTCAGTAAAATTTAAATTTACTTACAAATGAAGCGTTTACTGAAAAATCAGCTGCACCACTTGGTCCATTTTAACAGCAGCTGCAGCTCTGCATGGTAGCAGCAGGCTAGCAGACTACAGAAGAAGAATTGAAAATGAGTTTCAGTTCTGGTTCATTTGTCCATCTGTTCATTTGTGTCAGATCAGTGATAATTCTTCCAAAAGCATGTTTAAGGTTTCCTATCCCACCACCTTAAGACCTTTTTCAAGAGGTGGAAATACTTAAAGAGAACTCAGCCCTTCAAACACATTATTTGCTTAAAACAACAAAGGGAGCGTTAGAATCTCCTAGCTAACTGTGAAACAACACTCAGGATCTGCCATTATCGGTAAATGTATAAGACAGAGGATCTCAAAGGTGAGATTGATTAGAAAATATTTTCACAACAACATGGGCTTCTCTTGGGTGAAAAGGACATCGCATGCAAGCTGTTGTACAAAACAATTTTAAAGCTGAGTTCAGGTGGAGAGTGTCACTTTTACTCAGTACAACATGGTAAAAAAATTAAGATTTAAACCTTTAGTTGAATCGTAGTGCAGCGCAGAGTGTAGACAATGTATTTTGTATTATTGAAGCTATCGTGTGTTGTACACCATTCAGTAGAAAAGTAGAAAAGCTTCATATACAGGCTAAGCAGCAGATGGAACTGTAAAACAAGTTCAAAGACCAGATTGAAACATGCTACTATCACGCTAACTCGATAGTAGTTGTATTGATGGGGAGAGTATTGCCCTGAAATCAACACATAGAACTTCAGTAGCTTTGCATTGCAAGTCATGCATGTGTGTGCATGCGGCTATGGACCATGGACCCCATGTTCAAAGGAACTTGCACCCCTATTGGCCGGGCATGATGCATTTTTGTTTGATTGTTTCAGACCAGGTATTGGAAACTTGCCAATGAATAGTTTCTGTGAAAGAAAAATTAAATTCTTTTCAGGGATTGGATGGAAACACAGTTATGTGAGTGACAGAGCTGTATGTGGATACACTACTTCATGCCAAAATTAAAATAGATTTGACAATTGTATGACTGTTTATGTTTTCCACTTATTTCACAGGGCAGCTGCCCATTAGAATTTAGTGATAGCCTTCTTTAAATGTGATGACAGTTGGTGGGCTGTTTGCTTATTTTCAATTTCAAACCAGTGTCAAACAATTCTGACAAAGCCACATTCATTACAGCAGATTATTTGAGTGTCAAAAGCAGACAAGCTTATTTTCGGCTACTGTTTACCAGTGCAGAATGAAACTTCTCCAACACAAGTGTTGTATTCAGTAGGTAGTATTTTACACTGATGTTTTGTCAGTCTCAATACAGAAATGCAGGAATCATGCTTATATGGTGTCAGGACCTGGTCAGCAGCTGAAGCATGAGAGCAAAGCTCCACATACTCTACAACTACTGTTGAAACTAAATCACACCAACAAATCCACAAATTTGAACCATTTCACTTCTACAAAATAAGATGGGGGTCAGTTTTTAAATTGTGGGAATCTGTCACTGTGTGTTCAGAGGCTCTGGACTTGAGCCCACACTTGCTGGCTGTAAGTGAATGTCAATACAGAGACTTGTGACAAGAATATTTACTGAAAAACAGCAGGGAGCTTTGTGAACGAGTGAAATAAATCTGAAAGCACACACAAGTGATAATGAGGACTGACTCACTGTTTACTCTGACTTCATCGGGTGCTGTCATTATGTGGTTTCAGGAAGCGGGTTAGTCCAGTCGCTTGGTCTACAAACACCCAACAAATGTACACATACACACACATACATGGAGAAGAAAAATGTAAAGACACATTGTTCCACATCGCTACACCCACATAAAGTCCCAAAACAACATGAAAGGGGCAGACATGAAAAATGAGCTGTTTTCCGCAAAGAATTAGCTGACGGCCTTTGGCTCCACAAGCTTTGTTTTAATTTCCTGAACGTGTAATAGGCTGCGCATGGAATTAAATATCCATATGCACGCAGTCATTCTCCCTCATATTAGATAGATGCCGGCAAATGACCCCAAACACCTCAATAAATAATGTCAGTATCAGCACATAACTCCTCGCTGTTGCATTTATAGTCGATTCAATTTTAATAATTAACTACTTCAATTAAACAGAAGGGCAAGAAAAGCCTTGTTTTTTTGTTTGTCATACAGCTTGTCATTCCCATAATGTCATTAACTTGTTCTGTCTGATCAGAAACAAAGACCACAACTACGATAATTCAAGGTGACAGAAAAAAAATAAAGCTCATATGAAAGTGAAAAGGTCTCTCCTGAAGGACTCTCGAGGTTATCCTGCTTAATCACACCATTATCCCTCTTTTAATCTGAAATACTCTGTTATGGTTTCCAGTTGGCTGCAAGGAGCATTTGACCTTCTCCACCTCTGCTTTCTCTTTAGCTCTGAGTAACAGACATTAATATTCTGCGCAGGCCTACACCAGTACCACTCGAGGGGGAAAACGTGCCTCACTAATGTACCCATATCTCCCTGCTTGACCCTGTCACCTACCATAACACTGTCCAGGTCATAATGTTATAATCCTCCTGTTTCTCAGTCCACTTTTCGTTCTTTCCTTTTCTTTTTTTATGGACATGGAACATTTTAGAGACATAAGCAGATGTTCTGCAATTTGATGGTGTTAAAAAAAAAGAAAATGTAGCAACAGAGATGAAATTCTCCGAGTGTCATAGTGTGATTTATTTGTAACGCAAAGATCTTTTACATCCTGTAGAAAAGACAAACATGTATCTTTAAATGTTTGACACAAGTCTCAGTCATGGGTAAAGAAGAAGAAAAAGTAATAATAAAAGAGAACTCAGAGTGTGAAACTTTTGTAAAAACATGCAAGTATTTTCAGTGTTATCCCCTTCATTATTAATCACTGTTTTGGGTCAAAGCCTCTCTTCTTAGTCTCAGTTCCAAGCTAGACGTTTATCAGGAAGTGTTGGGATTCACAAGGACAAGGATGTTGTTCTTGGTCCAATCTTTGATTGCCTCTCTAACCACAACCCCCTAACATACTGGTCTGGTAGTGCCATTAGACCCACACACAAGTCCATTAATTGACTTTGTCAGCCTAAGCCCCCATATGTTAGTGAACGTCATCGACAAGCTGTGTTATGGTTGGACTCTCATAGGAAGGACTTGTGCAGGCAAAACATCATATATCACCTCTCTCTTTGCACATCTTTAATGCAAGAAAAAAAAAAGCTAACATTCCTAAGAAAAGAAAAAAATAAAACCTGTTTGCTCTTTGTAGCTCCTCCTGGCTGAAAAGCTGCAGCGGTTGAGGCCAGGAGATGGCCCCGATTTTCCCTGAGTCATTAGCTGCAAGACCTGTCTACAGGAAGGTATTCCTTATGCTATTACAGAAAGTCTTAAAATGCAACAAATACGATACTATATTTTAGAAAATCTTAAGAAAATTGTCATTATAGCATATCCTGTCATCACCTTTTTTTCAAGGAACAAAGCAAAGGAGCCACACATTTATGAGAACTTCTGCAACAGAGCTGGAAAAAACTTCCAGTGTGCAGCTGTCCATGACAGTTTCACTGTTAATTTAGCAAGGAAATAAAGATATAAAGTGAGTGGAAATTGAAAGCCCAAAACAAGTGACAATAATAGCATCAACAAAACATAAGAATAATTATCGTACAATTACAAACATTTCTTTAATAAACACCGCACCACTGGTGATGTCCAGTGATAAATGTTTTTAATATTTTGCATGCATGAAGATGAAGACATACCTGAAAAACACAAGGGCTCCACCATATGTTGCTGAGTGGTTTGAATTTTGAGCACTTTTGTGCACAGTCAGTTGTAGCAATAAATGTTGCTGCTTACATGTCTTTCCAGCCTGGCAGATGTTCTGTTGATTCCATGTGGACCTGGAGTTTATGGTTTTTGTATGGCAGCAGTAGGACACCCACCTCATGGATATCACCTTAGGGTAATAAATCAAAAAGTAGTGATAACAATCGCAGCCCGCCCACTGAAAATCCTTTTTTAATCCCTTTCAGCAGGACCAATACACACAGAAGGACCCTCTAAATGGTTCCTTCAGTTTTCTAGCATATTATCGGGTGGGGGGGTGTAATAGATATCATACGCAAGAATGATAGTACAAACATAGACGTACATAGAGTGAGGCAGTTGAAGCAATGATAGGAGAGCCAGGTGGAGCTTCAGGTTTAAAAATCTAATTATTGATTATAATAGATCCAGAGAGGAGAACAGGTGAGGACTGGTGTCAAGTTGATTTTTTAAAGATGATTTTTCAACAGTTATTTCATTATTTCCACAGCATTTTAAGGGTTTGGGTTAGGTTATTATCAGGTTGTCAGCTGCACTCGAACACTCCACAAGTGTTCTACACATTTAAATGGTGAAATGGTGCTACTTATAGTGATCAATAAGTAGATTTTTTTTTGGCCATACTGTAGAACTGTATGAACCACAGAGTTGCTTATTGATTCGACTTTATTTTTGTTGTCCAAATTGCTGTATAAAGTTTCAAACTGAGTAGGCCTATTTTACTGGTTGTTTTTTACTCAAGGTTTTAGTAAGAGACATCACATTAAGGAGCACAATCATATAATATTACAACATAATATTTTTGTAAAGTTGTAATTGATTTTAAACAAAGTGAATAATTGATTTTTCACGTCATTTTTTTCATGTCAGAAAGTTGTTACTTAAAGAACCAGTTCCAGTTACTACTCAGCCTACATAAATGCATTTTTGACCAATATCAAATGGATTTTGACTTTGTCTTTGCTACTAGCAGTGCTGCCACCTGATAAAGTTAGCGTACAGCCCTGGAATGACATCATCATTCTGTTTGATTAAAGACTCAAGCCATTTTGTTCAAGTGGACGGGAGAAGTGTTTTTTCTGGATGGTTTGCCCAAATCTTACGATCATAAAACATATACATACATATATTATACATGCATTCATATAGATGTGCACAACACCATTTGTCCAAGAAACATTTGAAAAAGAAGAAAGAAAGGAAAAGATCACATAGCATTTTGTGAATGTTTTGCAGTGCAGTTAATTTATGACATATTTCTGCTCAAACTGTTCACGGATCTGTCAGGTGTCCGATAGCTGAGGAACAGAAGAGAGCAGGTCATAGCGGAGGGGAGAAGCTGAGCAGTTGTGTGGTTTGCATGTCCCACAACACGTACACGCATATGAGAAACCTTTCATATACCTTGTGAAACTCACGGTATATTATAGCAAAGAGCAAATCTGATTTTCCTGTTATTCATTCTTTGTTTAATCCTTCACAAGCTTTCTTTAATGGAACCCAGACTAAAACGACTTGCATGGATTATTAGATTAACATTGGCATCGGCTATGGATGTCCAAGGTCTGAAATTCATTTTTCTTAATTGGAAGGAATTCCTCCCCCCTTACCTGCTTCAGTGGGTTGTATTACTTTTGAACTCAAACGTGGGTCTTTAAGCCCTTATTCTTCCCTTAGACTGCATTTTCACACGTTCCACCAACCTGAGAGTCTCACTGAACCACACACAGCGATGCAGTTCATTGCTGCTGTTGCCCTCCTTTCTTAATGGTCATCTCTTTGAGCTTCATCTGTGTGTTGGTTTTTCTTTTAGTGTCTCCCTTTTTCCTCTCTCTCTCGCTTCCATCTCCATGGCGTTGGCATGCTTAACCAATTATTTGAACACACCAACAGTGTGCCTTGGAACAAGTCTACCATTCATGATGGCTGCTTGTTTAACATCGCATGCTTTTGCTTGTTTAACTCTGCGTGCCGTTTTAAATTATTTCTTGTGATTTGGAGTTATTTTTGTGCGAACTACTTTATTTTACTTTAACTATTTTTGGTTTATTTGGCTAATTGTGGCTTACATCTCTATTTGTCTGCTGTAACAGAAGAATCTCCTGATTTGACATAAATCTTGCACAGTTATGAGGGTGTGCCTTGGAAACACTTGTTTTCACAAATGGCGGGTGTCATAACAGAAAATGTTCAGGAGCCGCAGAACGAGATTGGCTACTGAGGAAGACGTCTCTCCTTGAGGTTGTAGATGATAACTGCTCTCTTGTGTCTCATCTGCTGCTCCATCAGCAAGAGAAAACATCTTTTCCACCTCTTCTAACCTCACTTGCACACAGTCATCCTGCCATTCATGCTAATAAGGAAACGCTGAGTAACCAACACGTGGCCTGACAGCCCTGAACAAAACAAGTTAATGTGTTTTTTAACAGCATGCTTTGTTAGGAGAGTTATGAGAAAGTATTAAGGCGTATGAGTCTTATTAGCCAGTTTCTCTCTTATTTATATCATTTTAATCTTATTCATTAAATAGCACTCAGAGGCCTTGAATCTCTTTAACTTTTCTGCTCTCACATAGCATTTAAAATACTGCCGGAAAGATAACATTTTTACGGAGCCCGGCAAGGGCCAGGGGAAAGAAAAAAAAAACGGTGGAAATCTGTAATCACGGATTTCTAATCTGAGAGCTCGGATTTCTAATCTGTGCTCACAGATTTTGGTTTGTTTAACCTTTCCATAACTATTCAGTCACTTCTATCGGAAGTTTGGATACATGGCCTACGCCTGCTAGATAACAATAATGATAATAATAATAATGATAATAATAAATTATTAGTATCATAATATATTATATAATTATTATAATATTATTGTATAATATATTATATATATATATAATATATATAATATTAAATTATATTAAGTAATAATGATAATAATAATAACAAGAAGAAGAAGAAGAAGAAGAATTTATTATTATTATTATACTGTCACCATTATTATTGTTATTATTATTATGGATGTTTGAGGTATGTTTGCTGTTGTTATATAGACTATTTATACAGTCATACTGAAAGCTGTG
>JBAMYA010047790.1:0-10207 GCA_037176975.1 Arrhamphus sclerolepis
GAGGACCAGAACAGAGACAGATCCACTGTCAGAAGCCATGAGAAGGTCATTGGTGACTTTGACCAATGCAGTTTCTGGACTATGATGAGGTCTAAACCTTGATTGAAGCTTATCATTAATATTGTTTCTACAAAGATGATCATTTAACTGATTTAGAACAATTTTCTCAAGAATTTTAGAGATAAAATGAAGGTTAGAAATAGGCCTGTAGTTAGTTATATCTTCAACATCCAGAGACGTCTTTTTGAGTAAAGGTTTGATTACTGCAGTCTTAAAACCTCCTGGTACATAACTCGTTAGAAGGAATGCACTGGAAAGCATCCCACAGACAGCATCACCATGCGAGCATCATCACCGTCTGACATCATTTGAGACAGTAAACTGGAAGGAGATTAAAAGAATGGTCAGATAGAACTGGGTTTGGGGGGAAGATGGTTCAGGACTTGTCTTCAGTTCCATCAGGTAGAACAAAGTCCAGTGTCTGACTGCAGCAGTGAGTGGGTCCTTCCACATGTTGACTGAATCCAACTGAGACATGTAGAGCAGTACAACTAGAGCTGAAGCTGGAGCTCCATAGCCCGGCCCTCGTTACATTCCGTAGCCCCACCTTCATTCATCGTGGAAACATCTTGTCATGTTTCGCAGCTTTTTGACTGAAAATTATGACAGAATCATAAAATTGCAACTTTTTGTGCAATTAAAAATGTTGGTCGTAAAATCACAAATTCTTGCTGAAAATTTGTGAATTTGTAATATTGAAGGGAAAAAAAACATTTTATGTGAAACTAACATTTTCTTTGAAAATCAAATGTCTTTATAAATGTTTTACATTTTAGACATAAAATCACAAGTTTTTAGCTGAAAACCAACATTTTGTTCTAAAAAAGACGTTTTGTGGTAAAATCATATTGATATTTTAAGTGTTTAAAACAAAACAGTGCTTTTGGCTCTAGTGGCCTTTATTAGCAGTAGCTGGACAGGAAGCGGGGACATGCAGCAAAGGGACACAGACTGTGAGTTGAACCCGTGACCGCTGCATGACTTGTAGCCTCTACACGGCCTGCTTGCTGTAACCACTGTGTCACCCAACAGCCCAATATTTTAACTGTTTAATTAAAAAAAATAAAAAAAATCTCATTTTGCAAAACTCAATTTTTCTTTTGAAAAAGACCATCAAATCAAATGTTTGGTAAATAAAATTTTATTCATATAATCAAAACTTTTTAAAAATAAAATCACAAATTTTGCAAATAATTTTTTAAACACAAAGTTTAAATTCTTTGATGAAAGAAAACCATACCCAAAATAACAATTGTTTGACATAAAACTCCAAGTTTGTCATAAAATTGTGAATTTTCTAAATCCGAACCATGTTTTGTAAACTCACTTTTTTAAAAACTGACTTTATTTTTTTGACCAAAATTTGCAACTTTTTATTGTCAAATAAGAATTGTATATTTTGAAGTGAAACTTTATTTCCAGGTGAAGTTAGTGACCGTGGACACTTTAATTTCTGTTTTTAAGACGAAGATGAGAATTGTGGGAAAAGGAGCTGTAAAGACTCTCTGGTTGGCTGAACTTCAGGAAGTGTGAAGATCTTTATCCGCTGATGACGTTAACAACCCAGAATCACGAATGAGCTGCTGATCACAGAGAACCTGTTGGAGATAAGACACGTCCATGTGTCCACACATGTAGACACATGGACGAGACAAGCACATGGAACATGGAAGACATGCAGAGGAGAAAGAAAGAGGAACTGAATGAAACACAATTTGACACAAAGGGAATGAAAAACCACCCAGGCAGTTATAATGTAACAGTGACCTTTGTTTGATTAGTTGTCATACTTGTGAACCTTCGTGGATTAACTGTTGTACTAGTTAATTGTGGTTGATTAACTGTCCTACTAGTGAACATTTGTTGATTAGCTGCCATATTAATGAACTTGAACCATGAATTAGCTGTTGTACTAGTGAACCTTCGTTGACTAGTTGTATATTAGTTAAAATTTGTGGATTAGCTGCCGTTTTAGTGCATTTTTGTTTTTCAGCTGTTGTATTTCTGAGCTAAAGTGCATTCATTTTCGTTCATGTTTCTGCTTTCTCAGAAGACTCCAGCGCAGTCATGCTAGTTAGCTACGTTTATTATTATACTAATCTGAATTTTTGATTCACAAATGTCACCATTTAAACTGTTAAGTAAATAGTGTTAAATTTTAAATTAAAGTTGGTTTTGATTGGCAGTTTTTTTTGTAGTTCTGAGCATTCTCTTTTAAATATGAAACAATGATTTAATGTTTTCTTCAATGTGGACTAACAGACTTCTTCAATCTATATATTCTCATTTAAAAACTCTTTCTCCTCTCATCTGAACAGCCTGAAGGTCTAACAAACATTCCAGCTGCTTTATTTCCTTTTCTGTGGAAAAGTTAAATTTACCCCTGACTTCACTGCTGCTCGGAAATTCCTGCGAGTCCTGTCATCTGTGGAAACATCCAATTAACTGTGTGGGTTAATTACACCTGTGAATAAACCATTAACCAGTGGCGTGGGGGAATGGCATGCTCTGATTGGTCGACTCACCGCTGGCTGGGCATAAATAGCAGCTGCGGGCCGTGGCCCAGATCATCACACCTCCTCCTTCAGACGACAGGATGCTGAAGTCTGCTCCGATCCTCCTACTCCTCATCCTGGTCCTGGGATCTGCCAGGGGTTTCCAGCTGAGGCCGGAGGAGGCCACCCCCCGCCGGGCCCGTTTCTCCGCCAATAGTCCAAGTGAGTCCCACTGATCCTGGACTTTGGTCATTTCTTTTAGTTTTAGACCATTTGAACTGGTTCTTCTGCACTGGTTCTTCTAAACAGTTTTTTTTTCTAAACTGGTTCCTCTAAACTGTTTTTTGTGAACTGCTTTTATTAAACTGGTTCTTCTAAACTGGTGAACTTTTGAGGATTAGCTGTCGTACTAGTGAACTTTCTGGTGAAACTGGTTTAGGCTCTAAAATGTCTTCATTCAAGAAATATCTTCATTTGAGATCATCACTACGAATAATTCCACAATATTTGTAATTTAACATTATTTTTAAGTTTTGCCTGATAAATGTAATAATTCAGCAAATCCAGTTTCACATTTGGATTCTGTGAAAGTCAAAAATTCATGATAAAAGGTTATGATGTAGTGAAATTTCCTATTTAAATTAGAAAAATGTATTTTATTAGGACACAAAGCTGCTATTTTAAGCACAAAGTTGTAATTTCTTATCAAAGGTTTGGTTTTTGTAAACATTAACTTTCTACAACTAAAGATGTGATTTGGGGAAAAAGTCACAATCATTTTAAACCTACGTAGATTAGTTGACGCACTAGCAAAACTACCCAGTTGTTAGACAAAGTAAAATTTCTGGTGAGAGGTTATTAGCTTTTTAACAAAAAAAATCATTTTAAAGTAAAAAAAAAAAAAGAAGTTTTTCTGACTTTTGGAGCAGAAATTGTATTTAAAAGGACTTAACTTTCATAAAAGTCTTTTTTTTTTTTTTTGTAGCAGTATCACTACGGCATCAACAGCAGTAATGTTGATGGGTGAGAACAGTCCTGCATTTCTTGTAATACCACTTTGTCCCACTAGAGGTCCTACAGCAGAACTTCCTGGTGATGTGCTGCCCCTATGTGATCAGATGTGGTTTTGTTGCATCAACTGGTTTTCAATGTACATTTATCAAAAAAGGCTCACGTTTAGTTTTCCAGAGTAAAAGTGTAAAATCATATTGGATTACGTGCAGTACGTTTGTTTAGTGTGAAAACAATTTAGCACATTTTCTTACCCGTTAGTGTTTAACAGCTAATTCTGATGTGTCCCCAGCTGACGTAGCTCGATGCTTGAACGACGCTGTCTCCGTGGGCTGCGGCTTCTTCTCCTGTCTGGAAAACTCCACCTGCGACACTGATGGGATGCATGACATCTGCGAACTCTTCCTGCACTCAGCTGCTAGCTTCAACACTGAGGTGAGGCCCCACCTGCTTTCCTGGCTCCTCCCACCTCCACACCTGTCTGTCCGTCCCAGAGACAACTGCAGGCTCTTGGGTTAGCGTGCAACTGTTATTTAGCATCTTATGATGTTGTGCTGTTCTGTACAGTTCTGGTCTAGCTCTAGTCAGTTCTTGCCCAGGACCTGATGTTTGTGTCTTCAGGGTAAAATCTTCGTGAAGAAGAGTCTCCACTGCATCATTCAGGCAATCTCCAGTAAAGTCTTCCAGACGATCCGACATTGTAACGTCTTCCAGAGGATGATTGCTGAGGTTGGTACACCAAGGTTCTGCTTCTAGTAATTATTTGGGTTATGTTCTTTAGCCTCATCCTGATAGCTTTAGGGGCTTGTTCTGTTAGCTACAGTTTAAGCTAGCTTTAGCCTAATATCTTATCTCATTTATCTCCTTAACTTCATGCTAGTTGTGGCTAATGTTTATAATATTATTATACATTTATATAAATAATAACGTTGTTGGATTAAGTTGTTAAGATTATCTGTTATTTTAGTGAACATTTGACAGTAAAGCTAAATGTCTTACATTTTACTGCTGGTGCCGTCAGACTGCTAACGTCTTAAATGTGTTCCAGGTCCAGGAGGAATGCTACACCAGTTTGGACATCTGTAGTGTTGCCAGAACCAATCCCGACGCCATTGGTGAGGTGGTTCAGGTGCCGGCTCACTTCCCCAACAGGTTAGCGTTTACAGCTAACAAGGAGAACTGTCACATGGAAAAGTTATCCCGTTTTCCTGTAAAAATGTTAATGTGATGCAGCAGCTAGCATATTAGCTAGCACAACAATTTTTAGCTTAACCAGCTAATGTTAACTGGCTAAGATAGTATAGCTTTTGTGATAGGTATCTTGTTCAGATAGCTGCTTAGATTAAAAAAAAAAGTTTGAGTTTCACTAGAATTAAAGAGCTAGCTTAGCAAGCTATTTTAACTAGCCAGCAAGAAAATCTGATTTAGGTATTTTAGTGAGTTAAAATGGTTTAGTTAGGTATTCAGTTTGCTATTCATATGGTCAGCTATTTTAACCAGCTTTAGTTAAAAACTAGCTAAACTATGTGCTAGGTGCTAATGTATCTAGCAGCCTGCTAGATGGCACGCTGACAGCATTAGCTTATTTTAATAAGCTGAACCAAAATAGTTGGCTGAACTACTGTGTTAGCTATGTAGCTAGCTAAGCTAAAATACAAATATTAGTGTAGGTAGCTAGACTGACTTTCTGGGTTAGCTCATCTTGTAACTTGCTAAAAAGAAAATGGCGTAGCTAGGTCATGCTTTGTAATGAACAGTAATTTAAATGGCGTAATGACAAAAGCTGGAAACTGTTTCAATAACAGGACTCAAGGTTTAACCTTGCATTAGTAATGCATAAAATAAGCAACATAGCATTCATACCAATAACTACCAATAACTAACTCATTCTCACTCACTAATTCCGTGATTTACAAAAGTATTATTATTATTATTATTATTATTATTATTTATAGAAAATTATACACACATATATAAATATCATCACAATGGACAAAACAATTTCTGAAGGATTTTAATATTTAAATTCTGTATTTTAGAATATTATTGACAGATGGACAGTCACTCAATATTGAATTTTACAGTATTTTTTCATGCATATTTATATTTATGATCACCTCAACTGCTGACATTTTATTTTTGTGTCAGTAACATTTTTGTAATGTGTTTTTTTGTAAATTTTTATTTTATTTTGTGTCAAACGTTTTTTGTGTTATTTTTTAATTATTTATGTTTTGTCAGTAACATTAATTAATGGAATGGTCTCTCGAGTTCCACATTTGCCATTCCCAGCTGTTTTCCTTTAATGGAATAATACACCTATGCAGCAACAGTTGCTTGTTGCTGATGTCTTTCCGTTTTGGCAATGTGTTAACTCACACCTGAAAGCTCCATCTGTGTTTGTGGAGGTCACCTGGACATGTAAGCAGCTCATGTTAACAAGCCTCCCCCCCGCTGGACCCTGCAGGTACTACAGCACGCTGCTGCAGACACTGCAGACATGTGATGATCAGACGGTGGCGACAGTCCGGGCTGGAGTTCTGGCCCGGGTCAGCCCGGACATGGAGACCTTCCTGCAGCTGGTCCAGAACAAAGCCTGTGCTCTGGGCTCTGCCCCCTCGGGCACTGCCTACAACAACCCGGCCAGCTGGAGGAACACGCCCATCTTCAACATCCAGCCCAGCTTCTCCGGCAGAGATCCCACCCACCTGTTTGCCAGGAAGAGATCACTGGATAACCTGGAAGGGGCGGGACTTCGGGCCGATGACTAGTTGACACGTAGATGGATAATTATGCTAATGGATATTTATTTGTTAAATTAATTTATAAGGCTGAGATGATGTCAGAGGGAAGGAGGAGTTGCCATGCTGGTCATGAAGCTTCTGAAATTTCTGAAACACCAGACGTTTAAAACGTTTAGAATGTTAAACTTTTAAAATGTTACATTAAATCCAGAATGTTGGTTTTATTTTAGAAAATAAATGCTGAGATCCACTGATTCTGACTTTTATTCTGATATCACCATAGCAACCATAATTACCCTGTTAGCAGGTTAAAGCTAAGCTGCTACACACTACCAATGCTAGCCTGTTTGTGGGTTAAAGCTATGCTGCTTCACGCTACCTACACTAGCCTGTTAGCAGGTTAAAGCTATGCTGCTATATGCTATCCACGCTAGCCTGTTAGCAGGTTAAAGCTAATGCGATGTTAAGGTGTCCACTCAGATTAAAGCTCTTAGTCTAGGTCATGCTAGGAAGTTTACTTTAACATTTGACCAAGCAGGATTAACAGTTTTAGAATGCACTCCAAGTTTCAGATGTTTCCATGGCAAATGAGGACGTTTGCTCAGATCTGATCAGAATAATGTTAACTCATTTTAGCATCATAGCTTAGATTAAGCTAACTATGTCCACTTCATTTGTGTCCCTCAATGTAGCAACAAACTAAAACTGGTCCAGGAACCTCGGTTCTAGTCTTTAACAGCCACCAGAAGGAACTGGTCGGCTGCTGGATTTCAACATCAAACATGAGACAAATGAAGGACAGCAGCTCCAAGCAGCAGCCATTAACTTATTTATTTACTGAATCAAAAAGTAAAAGTCAACAGTAGAGTCCTGATGGAGCAGGTTAAAACACCCAAAAGCAGACAACATGGATGCTTCCACGCTGACGTACCAGAATAGGGCCGAATGACAAGGCGGACGCCCTGTTACTGCCGCTAATGACAATGGGCGACCGTTACTGCCACGGAAGTACACGGAAATCATCGTAGAAGCTGAGACTTTACACGGAGAGTGATGGGAATGGCCATTGGCTGGTTACCTTCCCATCGGTTGGTTCCCTACCACGTTAGTTGGTTAATTACCTTCCCAATGGTCAGTTACCTTCCACGTTAGCCAGTCAGTAACCTTCCAGTTAACGGTTTCTCTTTAGATTAGTCCTTACTGGATAAACTCTTGACCTTCTGTACAAACTTGTGTTCTTAAGTTGAGACCAGAATCAGCAGAAACTGAAAGAACCCTTAAATTTATTTTTACTTATTTTCTCAACAATGAGAACAAAAACGTATAAAAGATCAGAAGTTTATTAAATGTGGAGACAATAAAACATGTAAACTTTAGTTCCACGTTCTAGTTTGGTGTTTAATCTGGAACAAACCCTTCTCCGGCTGATGTTCTTATTTCGTAGTCCTTCATTTCTCTGGCAGATGCTTTTATTTTGTATTTTACTCTGCCTCCCAGTTTGAACAGGAAATGAAGAGTGACGACGCAGACGATGAAGGACATTTACTTCCAGAAAAGTTTACGCTGTTTTAGAGCGGATCAAACGTCTAACACACCAGAATGAGCTGATAAATCTTTTAGCGTATTTTTCTTCGTCCATCGCTGCAGCTAGCAGGAAATGAGCGCATCAAGAGAAAAGAAAAAGCATCAACAAATTTTTCTGCCTTTTGAATCTGGATATGTTTAGAAGGACATGTTACGACAGTCTGATGCTAGCAGTGCCAGAGATGCTGGAGGAGTTCAAACATTTGGTGTGTAAGCTGACGTGAAAAAAACATAGATTAAATTAAGTTAGCATAAATCAGTTTTCCCGTTATGTTCTTTACCCCAGTCGGCAGAAATATTATCACAATGATGTAATGCTGCGATTTGGTTCTATGATACAGTGGAGATGGTTAACGTAAAAGCGCTCGGGTCGCCAGAGGACTTTGGAAATTTGTTGTGTGCGAGTGGACAGACAAAGAAAAATATCCCGTAATCTCGGAGATGGATTACACCAGAGGTGTCAAACTGGGGCCAGTGTGGCAGAGGTTTTTCTTCCAACCATGCAGCAGCACAGCTGACTTGTTTCATCTAACTGAACTGTCTTCACTGAAGGTCTAAACCAGTTCAGATCAGTTGGATGAAGCAAGTCAGCTGCTGCACGGTTGGAAGAAAAACCGCAGCCACACGGTACCTTCATGGACCAGCATTAAACAAACACATAAATAAGTCCTTCCTGTCGTTTTAATCCCAATCAAATAAACTCATAAATAAGTCGTTCCCGTCGTTTTAACCGATACGTTGGCAGGAACGTTACCATGACAATGACGTAGACTGGTTGGCGTCTACAATTCAGTGGTTTTAACGTATGAAAGCTCGCGACTTTTTTGATGATCATGTGCAAGCTAACTGACATCAGTACACACACACACATGAAAAAAAAAAAAGCTACAAAATTTGACGTAAATAAAAGTCTAAACGTTTTCTGGAATGGAGCAAACCCCCCCACCCCCACAAAAAAGAAAACACACACAAAAAAAAAAAACATAGGGACCGCCATAATACTTTACTGCTGTGGTAACCGTGGCGATGCTCCAACAGACGGCCCTCAGGGAGGCGGGTGGGACGTGGAAGGGGTGGAGTCATTGCTGACATCAGGAGGCTTGATGATGATGAAGGAGGGGAAGTTGTTTGAGGGCAGTTCTGAGGAGGAGGGGGGCGTTTCCATGGCAACAGTCACCACTTCGACACTAGAAGGTCTTCCTGTGGATGGCACGCGCTCTGTCCTCCTCATACTCGCGTTTGGACACCCACATCTTCTTAAAGGTGTCCAACGATGCTAAGATGGAGCCGCTGTGGAGGAGGGAAAGCGTCAGAACCAGGAGCCCCAAAAACTAAAGACCCAGAACCCAAAAACCAAAGCCCTTAAGACCCAGAACCCAAAAGTCCACAATTAAGAAACTAAAGACAAGAAAACGCAACCCAACAACCCAGAACCCACAAATCAAAAACCCAGAACCAAAACATGAAGAAACTAAGGACTCCAAAAGGCAAAATCAAATCCCCAAAAATCTGAACTAAAGACCAAAAGCCCAAAGATGGAGCTGCAGTCAGAACTGATTTTTGACCAGAAATCCAAAAACCAGCCACTCCACAAAAAAAAACATAAACAAACAAAACAAAAATATCACATAATCTGAAACCAAAAACTTTTAAAGTCAAAAACAAACAAACAAACAAAAAACAGAAACAAAGTCCCAAACAGAAACTTCATAACCCAAACAGCTACAGCTACAGAGTTACTGCTGAGCATGAAACCGGAACTGGGTTCCTGGTGGAGTCTGGGCTCTTACCCGATCCATGTGGAGTAGAGCCTCTCCTGGGGAGCCGAGATCTAAAGAAGAAGAAAAAGAACACGTCACAAAACACGTCTGTTTATGAGGTCATATGATTCCTGGTTCTGGTTCCGGTTCCTGGAGACTCCTAAGACACTTGTCCTGGTCTTCTTCTGGGACCTCATCATGAATCAGAATCAGGAACACTTTGTTGCCAGGAACAGTTTTTACAGGACTAGTATGTTTCTGTGGTGTAAAAAAAAAACAACACATAAAAGTATGTATAAAAATGGACAACTATCAGGGTTCTACAGACACTTTAAAGTCCAGTTTTCCTCCAACCAGACATCACGTTGTAGATTTCAACATTATCGGCTGCCCAGGACATGTAAACAGTGATGGTAGCTGCACGACGGGTCAGCCAACTTTTATCAATGTATTTTTTTTTCCTAGGGGTGGGCACATTAACCTCTTGGGCCCCGCTGGAACGCCAGCGTTCCACCTTCTGCCCCTACTGCTTATAAAGCCTCTCACACACGTA
>JBAMYA010047791.1:0-10207 GCA_037176975.1 Arrhamphus sclerolepis
CTCCAAGACCGTCAGCTCCACTGATGCTGGGACTTACTACTGTGCTGTGGCCACATGTGGACAGATATTATTTGGAAATAGACCGAAAAAGAAGACCAAAGGTATGTGTACCTAACTTTCGACTTTTTCAAATATTTACAACAGGGTAATTATGATTGAGAATGGGATTAAATCTATCTTTTAAAATAAGTCTATCTCATCTTCAAAACTAGTATATGTGTAATACTAATAATTGCGATGTTGAATCTGGTAGAATATATTAAAATAATGAAAATGGCTGGGATAATATATTCTTCCTTAACAAGGTTCTTAACTAATACAAAGCCCAGCACTCTGTATGCTAGGTATAAACCAACAAGTCTTGCAGTGTAGGCTGGCTCTCATCACTGGCTGTAGGATGTTGCTCATTCACTGGAAAACAAAAAAATGTCACTCCTTTTGGTGAATGGTGTGGAGGAATGCCTAAAGTAGCAAACCATGAACATCTGATTTTTAGACTGAACGACAAACCTGGAGATAATTTGGAAAATATTGGGTCCTTACTTAAACATACTACTAAATGATTAATTGGCTGGCAATAAGTTAACACAGTTAAGGCTCCTTCTTTTGCACTTTTGATGCTTTATTTCCTTCCTGGAATAGTTGAGGTTGGTATCTCCTATATGGCTGTGTCTGACCACGTGGATTTATGCAACTTGTGAGATGAATAGTGAGGTCTCGTAGGGAACATGTAACATGCATTAGAACTTGCAATGGTGCTATGTGATGATTCTTGATAATACTGCTTACCCTGTTCTCTCTTTCTTTCTTTCTTTCTTTTTTTTTTGTTTGTTTGGTTTGTTCTTTGGGCTTTTTCACTTGTATGATACATTTTGTAACTTGTGTGATTTTGTCTGTTTAAAAGGGGAAAAAACAACCCAATTAAAAAGAGATTTCCAAAAATAATGAAGATGGGGGTTTTATTTTTACAGAATCAAAGCTGTGGGATTTGCAGAAGGCCAATACGATTCTCTTTCTGCTTTGTGCCGCTCTGACTACCAGCTTCCTTGTTATAGTCTTCCTCATTCGTACCATCAAGAAGACAAATTCTTGTTGTTGTAAAGGTAACACAAGTTTCACACATTAACCTATAAGTTAGTGACTTTCAAAAGCTACTTTTGGATTCATATAATTGACATTCAAGTTCTCTTTCACACTGAAAACAGACATCGTAACAACCTGCAGTGATCAGCAAACTCAAGAGGTAAGATGAAGAATCACAAATGATCTGCAACAGTTTGTTATGAGATACAACTATTTTTATGAGATTTCTGCTCTCTCATAACATTCTTCCTCAAATTTATTCATTTATTTATTTATTTATTTCCTCAGAGAGATGAGAGCTCTGTTGTTTATTCAGGTCCAGTCTTTTCCAAGAGGAAAGCTGGCAGAGCAGAGAGGAGACACGTACAAGCGACGCAGGAGACAGTCTACAGTGATATCAGAGTTTAGATGTTCTGAGATAATGTGGAGAGATAATTGCTTTATCTACATTCAGTGTGTCTGACTTACATTCTTACATTCTTTTCTGTTTTTGAGTGATCATGGAAATGTGATAACTTAATACGATGAATATTTTTCCACTACAGTCCTCTATAAGAGCTGTATGTAGGTTACTGTTACCTCTCTTCAGAAGGTTCCCAGTTCAGTTCACTGGTTTTTGTTCCCTCCATTTTTTCACTGGTTTTTACAAACATTCTCTCAAAGTCATGTCATGTCAGGCTGAACAGTTTGTTTAAACCCATCAGAGTGTTTGTTAGTTTGAATGTGACAGGCTGCTGTATTGTTCATGGTGTACTTCACCTCTCATCCAGTTGTTGGTTCCAGCTCCAAGTAATTCTGAAGCAGGTTTAGAAGATGAATGTGCAACATTTTCACTAATGAATCTGAATCATGTCATCTTGTGTTGCAGATTCAGTCTCTTTGTTATTCATGCTTAATGTTTTACTCAGATGAATAAAAGTTTCCATCTTTCTGGTCTCTGTGCATGTTTGTCATACGAACAACAAGCAAAGCCACATGCAACAACAGCAGCAAAAAGTTGAGGTGGACCATTTATCTGAGCTTTGACCTACGGTGGCCGACAGGTGCAAAAGCGTAGCAAACGGCAAAACGCTCAGCAAACACATGTATGATGCAAACTCCAAAACACGTACAAACAAAAAATCAAATGCAACAGAAAAACGCTGCAAACAGAAAAGAAAACGCGCAACAAACGGCGAAACAAGCTGCAAACACATGTATGATGCAAACTCCAAAACACGCAAACACATAAAAACAAATGCTGCAAACAAAAAAGGTGCTGCGATCACAAACAAAATGCTGCAGCAAACTCGCTCCACAAACCGGATGTGTTCCAGACCACCAGGTTGACCAGACCCTCAGTAAAAACAGGAAGTGCCATGGGTAGGGGCTGTGTGCGGAGCTCGCGCTGTGCTTTTGCGTTCTCATTGGCCCTTCGAGATTGGAGCTCTCCTGTGGGGATGCCTCCTCCGGTCGTTGGGAGACTCATGGCATCTGCGTTTTGAGGCGCGTGTTGGGTGTTTGTGTGCTGGTTGAGGAGGGCTCAAGTCAGGGCCTGTGGGGGGCCCGTGGGGTGGTTGGTGGGGCTCGCTGGAGAGTTTGGATTGTTTTGCCCTGGGACCCCTCTGGCTGGCTGGCTGGTGGGGACGATGTGGACTTCTTCTGGCTCTGTCTCTGGATGGGATCGGGGCCGCCATGTGTGCTTGGTCTCCTCCTTTACACCCCAGAACAAGGGAAGCGTCACCCCAGAGGGGCATCATGTCCCTGGATCTGGGATTATAGAGTGCGAATAGGGAGCGCGAGTGGGTGTAGGACGTCCATCTTTGTGTACGTATGTAGGACGGGTGGGTCTGAATGTCTGTGAGAGCAAGAGGGTGGGAATGTGTGATTGTATATCTGTCAGGTTGGGTTCTGGGCCGCCCTCTCTGATTGGATCATTAAATATGGAGGCTCACACACACATACACACACAGGTGTTTATATTCGGGTGTTTGTCAGGTTCACACTTAGTTGGGCTGCAGTACTTTCCAATGATGTTATAACTGTTATTTTATATGCAGATTTTGTTTGCTGTTGTGTTTTTTTTTGTTTGTTTGTTTGTTTTGTCTTGTCTTGTCTCTTCTTTTTCCGCAGACTTCGAGGGTCTTCTCTACTCTATCTCCATCACTTCTCTTAAACCGTTTTCCTACTTCTTTCTTTTTTTTTCCTTTCTTTTTTATGTCTCTGTGTCCATTGCCTTTATAATAAACCCACAGTAAATCCTAATAAAGTTTCATTTATATATCAAGTGAAGCATGTCCAGCCGTAAGGCTTTGCTTGTGAAAGTAAAACTGTTGGGCCTCAATTTGACACTTAGACAACATTGCTGGGACACAATGGTGGACAGGACAAAGGGAAAAAAATAAAAAAGAAAGAAGGATGGACGGAAGGAAGGAAGGAAAGAAAGAAAGAAAGAAGGATGGACGGATGGACGGACGGAAGGAAGGAAAGAAAGAGAAAGAAGGATGGACGGATGAACAGAAGGAAGGAAGGAAAGAAAGAAAGAAAGAAAGAAAGAAGGATGGACGGACGGACGGACGGACGGACGGAAGGAAGGAAGGAAAGAAAGAAAGAAAGAAGGATGGACGGATGAACGGAAGGAAGGAAGGAAAGAAAGAAAGAAAGAAAGAAAGAAGGATGGACGGACGGAAGGAAGGAAGGAAGGAAGGAAAGAAAGAAAGAAAGAAAGAAAGAAAGAAAGAAAGAAAGAAAGAAAAAGGACAGAAGGAAGGACGGAAAGATGGATGGATGGACGGATGGAAGGAAAGAAAGAAAGAAAGAAGGATGAACAGATGGACGGAAGGAAGGAAGGAAGGAAAGAAGGTTGGACGGACGAACAGAAGGAAGGAAGGAAAGAAAGAAAGAAAGAAAGAAAGAAAGAAGGACGGAAGGAAGGATGGAAAGATGGATGGATGGACGTATGGAAGGAAAGAAAGAAGGATGAACAGATGAACGGATGGATGGATGAATGGAGATTTTGATGAACATCTTTCTTCAATTTTATTGCACAGAGGCCTGTACCTGTTTTTTTTAAATTGACTGGTTGGTTGGTTAGTTGATTGATTGATTGATTGATTGATTGATTGATTGATTGATTGATTGATTGATTGATTGTACCTAACCCTCCCTTGCTCATCAGATAAGCTGACACAGGGTAACGATGTCTACCATGACTGGAGCTGAAGCCCTTCATTTACATAATGTCTTGATGTGCAGCCCTCCCAGAATGCTCCTTGTTTTCTGTAGAAAATGAAAACAGTTTCTTGCATAAAGCTGAAACCTGTACATCTACAAAATGCTTCTTGCCTCCTCTATATGTGTGCACACACGCACACACATATATCCATATTTAGTTATTTGTTTATCTTAGAGTTTCATGTTCATTCTATGTTTGGTTTCATTTATTCACCAACATGCCAAGGATGCGTACTGCTTTGGTTTATTTTTTTATCGTCCTCTCAACCCACCAGTGGCAGAAGTAACAAAGCCAATGACATCATCACATTAATGATGCTGCATATGTCAGCCTCCTTGATTACAGTCTGCATTATTCAATTTGAACAGCTAAAACTTCATCCTCTGCAGTTGATACTTAGGTGTTTACCACAAGTCTTTTTAAACTACACTTCCTGCAGATCATCTGTGAATAACTCAACAGAAATAAGTGTATTATTTGAAATATTGTGTCTTTGAGAGCTATAATATTAGATAATTTAACTTCCAGCTGTGTACAAGGATCTTTGTTGGCATGACTTCTTTGGAAAAAATAGCTCTATAATAAATAAACTGTCTCTCCTGCAGCTTTTCATCCTCCTCCAAATAATCAGACGTATTAATATAACAGTGATATTTAGAGGGACGACGAGAGTGGACGGAGGTTGCAGGTGTGACTCCACTTACATTGTTAACTTGTCAATCAAAGTGAAGCCGTGTTTTTCACACACACACACACACACACACACACGCACACACAGATTCTTTAGGACTGATGTTGAGGCGAGTAGGTAGTTTAAACCTGCAGACGTACGAGCCAAAAGAAGCCTCCACATGATCAGCAGTTGTTGTCACAGGAGTCCTTTATGTCACCTGCTGCTGCTGCTTTCATCTCGCTCGACAAAAACTCTTTAGGAGTCACACTTTCCAGCTTTTCCCAGCCCAGATCAAGTGTTGTGTGATCCCTGCATCAGAATAAACACACCGCCTAGTCATCCCTGAGGACGTTTGACTTCAACATCCGAGATGAACCCCTTAAAAGGAGACATATGATGTCTTTTTTTTAATCTGAAATTCAACATTTTTTTTTGTTTTTACTGATCTGAGCCAGCAACTCAGCTTGACTCAATCCAAACTCAATCTAAAACCAGGAATTTAAGAATATTGCAGTTCCTCGACTGACCACTGGAGGGCTCCAAAAGTGGGTCATCGTCCAGCGTTACAGAAGCAATAAACATAAAGCCTGTATGAAACAAAATTAGGTGGTCTCCATAGTTCCATTTCAAAGCCAGAGCACCTGCAGAGAGAGAATTTCTTTGAGCTAAAATTACATCAAAGTCTTTATGCACATTGACTGTCTACGGCTAATGGCTAGCTGTCTTTAGCTACTTAGCACATCACAATCATTCTTATTTAAAAAAAAAAAAAGCTGTCAGCGTCTGAGGCCCTAGCTGGCCTGGAGCTTTGTCTCTTCCAGTTTGGCCTGACCCTCACTGGCAGACTAACTTCATCCAGACCTCCACTGCAACAGGTCCAGAAAACAGTTTCTGTAAAACGTTTATGGTAAAATTGGGAATACTGGAAGATTGTAATTTCTTTTGGACTCACAACTTTCTGACATAAATTTGAGATTTTTGTATGGAATAGCGAGCTTCTTTAGTTTTTTGTAAAACATTTTGGCTGTAAAATAAAAAAAATGGTGAGAAAATAATAGAAACTTTGTCCAAAAAAAAAGAACCTTTTTTTTTGTTTTTGGTATCATAAAATTGGGGATTTGGTAGTGTCACAACTTTTTCATAAAAAAGCTTTTTTCAGTTTTTAAAATAAAATTCCAAACTTTTTTGGAAATATAAGTATTTCCTAAGGAAGCTGGATGAATCCTGGTGATCAGTCTGCCAGGGGGCGTGTCCAGACCTTAATGTGACTGCAATGCTGTGATGGGACCTTGACAGACTGGATAAACAAACATCTACAGGCCTGAGAAGACCTGAACAGACCTGAACAGACCTGAACTGACCTGAACTGACCTGAACAGACCTGAACTGACATGAACAGACCTGAGCAGACCTGAACAGACCTGAACTGACAGACCCCAATAGAATTGAGCAGACCTGAACAGACATGAACAGACCTGAACTGACATGAACAGACCTGAACTGACATGAACAGACCTGAACAGACCTGAGCAGACCTGAACAGACCCAAACAGACCTGAGCAGACCTGAACAGACATGAACAGACCTGAACTAACCTGAACAGACATGAACAGACCTGTACTGACATGAACAGACCTGAACTGACAGACCTGGGCAGACCTGAGCAGACCTGAACAGACCTGAACAGTCATGAACAGACCTGAACAGACCTGAGCAGACATGAACAGATCTGAACAGACCCAAACAGACCTGAACAGACCTAAGCAGACCTGAACAGACATGAACAGACTCGAACAGACCTGAATGGCCCTGAACTGACAGACCTCAACAGACAGACCTGAACAGACCTGAATAGACCTGAACGGATCTGAACAGACCTGAACAAAGCTGAACAGACTGAGGCGACACGGTGAAGAAGAATGAATCGAAATCCCTCCACAGAGACAATACTCATACAGAAAATAGTAGTCGCTCCTACAAGCTACTGAATCATGGGGTGTACTTACTTTTTTCATACTCCGCTTCATTGTTTTTGACTGATGTTTGTTTAATAAATAATGATCTAGTCCCTGTGGCCACTAGGGGGCGCCAGGCTACAAGGTTAGGCTGAATACTGGTCTTCATTTGTGGCCACTTTAATAAGAACACTGAAGCACTAAAATCGTAGCCAAGAATTTCCCTTTGGGGATTATTAAAGTAATTTGTATTTGTAGTGTATTCTATAGAAATCCAGATGTACCTCTAGCAGATTTGAATTTTCTCATTGGCTCCCCAAGACTTTTTGTGGTGAATGACGTCATCTACAAATGATAAGACATCTGGTAAACTTGCCCTAACGATGAATTCTGATCATGATTATGCACATCTGTCAAACGTTAGCTACAGCCAGCTGTGTTACCATAGTTACAGTTCTCTAAGATAATGGTTGAGTGTTTGAACACACCAGTTATTCTCTAATTCTGCTTTAAAAAGAAAAAAAAACAAAAAACAAAACGGAACAATCGTTGGATTCTATTTTCATTGGCGTCTCTCCCCAAAACTCTCCTGATGACCGTTTGCGTCTCTCTGAATACACCTCCTTCTAATTGGCTCCGCCTCCTGGATGAGGTGGTCCTACGGCTGGTTTGCAGATCCTACATCTGCCCAGATGTGTCTCTGATATGTCAGGTTACTAAAAGCACCATCTCTGTTGCAGTTTCTCACTGTTTTGCAAGTTTTTAAAATTAATTTCTTTTATTGTAAATTAACAAATTTATGATAAGAAATCCTCCTCCTACAGAGCTAGCAAAAGGCCAGATGACATGTTACGTTGTGCGTCTGAGGTTTTTGTTTCGTGTCCTATAAGGTAAAAGTTTCCACTGGTGAACATGAACCCATGGGAATTGCTCATTAAGTCAACCCTGTCTGACCTTAGGATGGGGTTTGAGGCTCTGAGCTGATCTCCAGCTGCTCTACATCATCCCACAGCTAATGATTTTCAACAAAGTATTCCTCACAAGGGTTTTCTCTTTCATTTACCCAGAATCGTCTCTCCTTTCATCCCATTGGGTCAAGAAGCTTTGACGTGCTGCTATGTACGATTGCATCTCCAGCAGGGTCACCTTGCACACATGAAAAGGAACTCAGATGTTTGTTTATTTCCGTCTTTTTTCAACCGTCTTTCGCCATCCTTCTGTTTTGTTTTCCTCCAAAGGATGTAGAGAGGAAGCTGATGAGAGTAATCTACATGCCAGAGACAGACAGAGCGACGCGGGAAACGAGAGGAAAGACGGTGCGGTTAAACTTTGAGATGGGAGGCGATGATGCAAGTCGGAGGCAAGACGTCTAATACCCCCAGCTAATGATCCAGCAACTGGAATGCAAACCCTCCTGAGTTCAGGTGAGGAGGTTCATTTGAGGGAGAAGATTTTTATTTTTATTTTCTTCTTTCTTTCAGGATGGATGTCAGCGTGTCACAGAAGCTCGAAGCCTCTTTGACGCCGTTGTCACTTCCTCCACCTGAAGAAATGTCTCAGCGCTTGGAAGCAGCGATCAAGGCAGAAGATTAAACAAGCAGGCCTGCCGCCTCTTCTTCAGCTGAATAACTTTCACAATCAAAAAGCTGTCATTTTACAAGGAAAATGTCTTATTTTCTTAATTCTGTCAAAAAGAAATGTAGTGAAAACTCAGTTATTTATTAGAAAACCTTCAAAGACGACCAACCTTTGGAGGGATGCAAACTCTTTAGAACTGAGTTAGATGCATATACAGCAATGGTGTCAACCACATCATCACCATGGTTACCGTTAAAGGGACGGTTATTCTTTACAATCTCAACCAGTTAATCGATGGTGTCAGATTTCCATTTTTGTTTGTTTTTTAACCTGAAATCACAACTTTTTCAAGTATAAATGCAAATCTTCAAAAAAACTGACTTTTTATCCTTAAAAAAATTGGAATTTTGTTCTTTTTTGTTAGAAAGTTTTTTTTTCATAAAATTTAGAATTTTTTAAAATCAATAATACATAACCAGTATAACGCTTTGTGCTAAAAGCACAAATGTTGTTTTTTTTTAAAAAAAAGTTAATTTTACAAAAATCCTCGGTTTTAACAGGAATTAGCATCGTCTTGTTGTAAAATTGTTTTCAAATGTTTGTCTATCGACAGTATATTAATGTCTGCAGTATATTAAGGTTCCTTCAGGACTCCAAAACTGCTTCATTTCACGTTCATTTCAACCAGTTCATGTCATGAACAGGCAGAGGTGATAGGTCTGAGGTGATGCCCATGTTATCAATGATTCTGAAGAAATCCATTCATCCATATTTCTTTCAGTCTGTGTTGGCTTCTGCTCTGGTCAGACCACCTTCACCCCATCCCTTAAGACCCTTCCAGACCAGAGTTTTTCCCTTGGCATCCATGATCAGCTGCAATATTTAATCAAATGGATCAAAAACAAAGAAAAACTCAGCAATTCATGGATGGAACTAGATCAAAATCATTGCAAAAATACCCCAGTTTCTGATTTAACCTTCCTTCCAACTTCAGTAAAGAAGATGATCTGCTCTAACATCCTTACAGACTGGTGGAAAGCAATCAAAAATCACTAAATCATCTTTAACACCATGTAAATTCATCCCAGTCTGGCCCAATCATGATTTCTAATTCTGCAAGATCCCCAGTGACCTTACTCACCTGCATTACTCATTATTGGCAGTTGCTATGAGACCATACTACGTACCAAGAGAACTCAGTCATATCAGAACA
The DNA here is from genome assembly GCA_037176975.1 of Arrhamphus sclerolepis. Classification (NCBI taxonomy): domain Eukaryota; kingdom Metazoa; phylum Chordata; class Actinopteri; order Beloniformes; family Hemiramphidae; genus Arrhamphus; species Arrhamphus sclerolepis. Next base: position 9,717 of record JBAMYA010047791.1, read on the forward strand.
ATACTTGTGTACGTTCCACCCAAGGAAACTGCTGAAGTTCCACGTGAAATTCTTCATGAAACTGTTGCTAGGATACAGACCAAACACCTTGAAGCACTTTTTTTTTTTTTTGATTTGCTATTATTTATCCCAGTGGGGAAATTCTCTCTCCGCATTTGACCCATCTGGGCTGCTGGACCCAGAGCAGTGGGCTGCCGCGGTGCGGCGTCCGGTGAGCAGGTGGGGGTTTCAGGTGCCTTGCTCAGGGGCCCTTTATCCATGGATGTGGACGTGGGGAAGCACTTGTTCGGGCACTACCCCCGCCCACATCATTAGTAACGGCCAGGGATTGAACTGGTGACCTTGTATTAATATCTGGAGATTTCAACCATGTCAAACTGTCCTCCCACCTGACTGGATTTCCAGAGCTTGTTGACTGTCCTACTAGAGAAAGTAAAACACTTGATCTGCTTTACACCAATGTCAAAGATGCTTCTAGAGCTTCTGCCTCA
>JBAMYA010047792.1:0-10207 GCA_037176975.1 Arrhamphus sclerolepis
CATCACAGAAACAACTGAAACAAAGATCTAAAAGCAGTTTAGCAGCAAACTTTGTGAAAACTAATATTTGTGTCATTCTCAAAACTTTGGGCCATGACTGTACAGCAGCAGGACTATGACTGCCCACTGGCCCCTGGTCATCTTCAATAACATTCCCAATATGTCCTCCTACAATGCCTTTGTGTTATGAAATGAGATCAACCCTACCTAGATGCCCGATAAGCTGAACAAGAGGAGGGATTCCTAGAGCTGCTGGGAAAGGCACCTGTAATGTCATACATTCAGAGAACAGAGCATCTCCCACCACTTGGCAGCCTTTGCAGCGGTTGTGAAAGATTTTTCAGGTGGCTGGATCTACTACTGCCCCAGGTGGGGAATGTACTGTAAGAGGAAGAGATGTCATTTCTGCTATCAAAGAAGGCCTGTGAAACACAAACTGTGTGCTGCAAATGCAAAAATATATCTGCAAGCGCTATGCACCCTGTTGTTTACTGACCTGCATGTGCTCATGGATTACCTTGTCCTAGTGAGATATGGATGTGTACGTTTTGACAGGGGACTTGTGTAGGGAGTGGCCTGTTATTCGTTTGTTCTCCTGTAGTGGTCATGGTGGCCCACTCAGACTTCCATGTTGTTTTTTGTCGTTCTCATTTAGCAATTATTGGAAGAGCCTTTACTAAGTTGCATTCAAAATATTTTTTTCTTGGGCTACACAGATACAATCGGATAACATATATTGTTTATTACTTTCAAGTAACTTAAGTAAGAATAATAAAAACATATTTTGGTAAAGAAACCATATGAAAGTTATGTTGTAATCCAAATGAATCGTGTCCACTGGTGAATGCAGTCTTTCTGAACTGTAAAAAGGGAAATCTTCGATATTCGCGTAGTTTCTGTTGAAACTGATGTTTCTTGATGAAATAGATTTGGTATTCAAAATGAAATGAAAATTGCTTTAATCGAGATATTTAGTCATTTTTGACCCAGAGGACGAGCGTATACACAATGTGAAGACAACAGCAGATGTATCTAATGTTAAGACAAATATACATAATCATGTTCAGATCACTTATTGACTAGATTCCTTCATCACTGGAACAAGTTTACCAGATGTTGCTTATCATTTGTGAATGAGATGAGCCTCATCAATGACAGTCCCTAAGAGATTGTCACAGAGGTCAAAGTCTTGAACTGTTGATGCTAAAGCCAATTCAGACAACCACCGTTTAACAGTACAGACTATAATGTCATAACTGTCATCATTGCGTTAAGTCCTCTTTGAGATGCTCTATATGAAAAGATTGGCTGACTGGCTCTCCAAGACTTTTAGACATAGTTAATATGGTCCAACAGAGAGACCTGCTGAGAAAATTCACGTTTGCTAGCAGTTCATCTAGATTTATAGGCTATTAACCACTGTAACCACAAGGATAAACTGGTTAGGCAAAACATGTTTTCCATTACTTAGTTTTAATATTTACTTATGTCTTCACAGAGCCATCCATTTAGAGCCTCCTCCATAGCCCTTCAACCATTGTGTCTCCACTACGGTGACTGGGCCAGTTGCATGTAAACTATCAATCCAAACCACATGGTGGCAGTAGCACACTGCTTTGTCAACTCCCGAAAAAAGGAGATAAAAAAAAACAAAGAAATGAAAGCTGAAAAACAAAGTAAAATGACGCAAAAAAAATATTGGAGGGGCTAAAGGTGACTGTGATGTTTCTGTTTTCCCTTTCTATAATGCATAATGGTGGCGGCGAATGAGAAAAGATGACTTGTAAATGAAGTGGACATTAGGTGGTAGAGTGATATCATATCCTGTCCACAGTGTACCCTATCAGCAAGTCAATACCACCACCCCCTCATATAGATGTTTAGCTGGGTCGCTCTGAGAACCTATCCTACTACAAGAACGTGTGTCTGTCTTTGAAAGGTTCCTGAAAGGTTTTTGCAGGGCCAGTTCTGTTAAAGGAGACATACAACCATTCAGACCCTGAAAAACTATCCGCTACTGAAAACACACCTTCTCCTCTGTCCTTTATTCCCCCTGTCATAATTGTTGTCATTCCCTCTTTACCCAGCTGGTCTTCAGCAGGAGGGTCCCCCTAAGAACCAGGTCCTGCTCAAGGTTTCTTCCCAAGAGGGAGTTTTTTTCTTGCCACTGATGGTGTTGCCATGTGCTCGGGGGTCATGATCTGGGTTTCTAAATCGCCTATAGATGACATGTCGGAAATAGGTGCTATATAAATAAATTGAATTACATACTGGCTTGTAAACACATTTATGTGTAGAATGGTGACTGTCGTAAAAACCACTTCACCCAGATGGCTGTAGGGGCTGCTCCAGTCATCTGGGTGAATGAACAAATGGCATCGGAACATCTCTAATATATCTTCAGATTTACATGTACTGCATTTGAATAGTGATATCTGGTAATAGTGTACATCACTTTTCAGCTCAGTGCAAGATGCACAAAACCATAGCATGGCTGTAGTTTTATACAACATAATGTAACTTACACTTTAGCAGCTCCTCGCCTATGACGGCCACCTGGCTTGTTCTCCTCTTCAGGTTGAGTCAAGAGCTCCTCTGAATTATCATCACATGGTGACTCTTTAACTTTCTGCACAGGCTGCTTCCTAACATACTTTCTCCTTTGCTTTGGCATTCCATCTTCCTGCTTCACAGCCTTTTCTTCGACACCCTCTCGTTCTTTTCCAACTGAGAACTTTGCATCTGTGAAGACAGTTTTTTTCTTTTGTCTTTTTTTCTTTTTTGACTGTGCTGTCTTGGGCCTTCTTTTTCCAGGCATTTCTATTACAGCTTGGTTAACAGAGTCCAGGGATGCTTTGTCAAATGACTCTTTTTCCCCATTTACATTCTGCTGTTCAGCAGTCTTGGCTTTTTTAATCTTTCCTAAGCTCTTTTGAGTAGCTTCCCCTTCCTCTTTTGAGCATGTTCTAAGTTTTTCCTTTTTGACATGTTTACTGATATTCATATAATCAGTTTCATAATTCAAATATTTAGGATTTTTCTTTCGTTGCCGTCCTCTCGAGCTGGGTGGTAGACAAAGACACTGCCCTGGTGGCTTCTCTTGACCTGCAACAAGAGTGATTTTATTATATATGGATGCATTAGTCAAAATTACACCAAAAGTACAAAAGAAAAAAAAAGCCAGTGAAAAAAAAGCCACAGAAAGAACTATGTATAAGTGAAGTACTCAAAAAGAAAGTATTAATTCAACTAAAATAATGCATTATTAATCCCCAAAAGAAAATCACATCATATTCATCATTTTCAAGATATATCTTTCATTAGAAAATATCCCTGTTTTAACAGTTGAGCATATTGGTAGTGAAAACCTTGTCTGTGATCTGTAAGTAAAGAAAATATAACAAAACTAAATAACTGCTAATTTATTGTAATCATGATACTGATTTGAGGTCATATGCCCAACCGTACTACATGATATATTAACAATAATAATGATAATCATAATTCAAACCTTGTCCAGGGGCAATGGGATCCATGTTCTCTTGAGTTAAGGTTGTCTTGTAAGATGCCTGTGTGCAAAGTTCACTCTTGTGGCTGCAACATAAACAGAAGGAAAAGTTAAGTTGGGCACATAATACATAAATTATTACATAAGTTAAAGCGTAAAATCCCCCCTCTCCCTCTCACTCTCAATGGAGATCAAAATTCCAGCATACTGCAATATCTAATTATATGACAGTATTATATTGTTTGGGAACAACAGCCTAAAGACAGAAAATGTAATAAAGAGAGATATGTTTGCTATATTTCATATGACAAGCAGATGGCCAAGTAGTTTCAAATTCATTCAAGCGCAGTCACTCACCCAGGCTTTCTCAACAGCTATGACGTCATGCTGACGCACCGAACCCTTCTTTAATACATCGTTCTAAGCCACTGAAGCAAACAGTAAATGTTCATATGCAATACATGGTCAAAGAGTTTATGTAAATGTTTCGTGTATTATTTCGGCACAGTTTTCAAATGTAAAACAAATAAAGCTGCATGTTGGAAAAATAAGTTTGAGAGATACTTTGTTTTTCAGGACAGTCAAACCGCCTCCAGCTATTTGGCTAGCACATGCAGCTAAGCTAAGGGGTTAAAGTGAAGGTAGTGTATATCACAAAATGTATTGAGCATTGACAGCTACGATCATCATTAAATGCTAACCCTGTGAGACGCTTTGACTTCCTTCCCGGTGGCGAAAGCACAACTACCTCGTCCTAAATACAAAAGCAGGACTCGAGCAATACGAGATCGATTCCCGAACGAAGCTGCTAAATAAAAGAAACCGAGATTATCTGACCCAAAACGCACAGAAACCCCCGATCGTTCCCGTTCCTTTCTAGAAGAAAAATTATGAATATACCTTGTTTCCGTAATTTTGAGAGGTCGAAAAACACTATGCTTTCACCAAACCGCCATGTTGCTGTACAACTATGATGGTGTATCGCCGCCTATCAGCAAAAAGTTGAATTACATAGCAATCCGCTGTATGGAAAGCCATTTGAGCATTTAATTCATATAGGCGATGGGCCGAAGCAACGTAGATTAGTTGTAGAAAAGAAAAGAAAAATCTCCCTTGCAGGTTATGTTTTCAATATGTTGTCACTTAAGTAAATTTAGTCAAATTTGCAGGTAAATGCTGCAATTTATTACAGCATGTCAGGCCAATAGCACACTAAGATTTTGATTCACATGTTGAGCCAATAAGTTGTAACTATGTTGAGCATTAAGTTCAGATATTGAATGAAAACATTTGCTTGTCTTCTGAAACACACAGTAGGCCTAAGAGGATGAGTAGTCTATTTTTTGTGCTGGACAACATGTACAACTTATTTGTTATAGAGTTTTGTCTACGTTTATGGGAATGTAATTCCCAAGAGGGAGTATTTTTCTTGCCACTGATAGCGTTGCCATGTGCTCGGGGTCATGATCTGGCTTTCTAAAGTGCCTAGAGACGACTTGTTGTAAATAGGCGCTATATAAATAAATTGAATGCAGTCAAGATGCTGGACTTAGTCCTAACTTATAGAAGTGAAGTCAAGTCCTGTGGGGCGTGGCGCTGTAATGGTGACAGGTGGAGAGTGTCTCTTGTTGTGCAAGTGATTTATGGTTTTGTTTTGTTTTTTGTTGTTTTTTTCATTTTCCTGACTGGAAGGGTCTAAGTGGGTGATTACTCAGATTCTATGAATGTTTGCCCTCTCTGAATGTGGGCTGGTATTTTAAATCAGATCTTCCTAAGAACTCCTTTTACAATGAAAGTGTTGGGAACACTGCTGCTGCTGCTTCTATGGACAAAGGGCCTTCTCATGGCCCTTTCGGAAAGTCACGGAGGTGAGATCCTGCGGTACAGCCGGGACGACCTGCTGCTATTGTGGCACATGAATTACTCAATATCGGTCTTTAACGATTGTGGATCATTGCTATTGAGACAATGTGGACCGAGCCACGTTCCAACAAGGAATTGGTGAAGGAGGAGTGGAGTGAGGCAGAGGCTGAAGACTTGCAGGTAAACTGAGGAGCCCGCCACTCCCCTCAATCATTCTTGCCAATGTTCGCTCCCTGCAGAATAAACTAGATGAACTACAAGCAAACGTAACATGTCAGTAGGCTTACAGGGAGGCTAGTCTGTTCTGCCTCACAGAAATCTGACTTGACAACACGATAATGGACTCAGAGCTCTCTCTGAATGGATTCGAGTCTCCATTGAGACTGGATTGGGACAATGTAAGCCTGTAGCCTGAAGAAGCATGGCGGTGGGTTGTGTGTGTATTTTAACAACAACCGGAGCAGAGCTGCCTCTGTTAAAGACTCCTGCTGTACATCTGACCTGGAGCTGCTTGCAGTATCATTTAGACCAAAGGATCTCCCCCGTAAATTTGGTCAGCTGGCTCTGGTACTTGTTTACATCCTGCAACCCGGCAATGTCACGCACGTCAGAGGCTATTGCTGCATGTGTCAGTCGGATTGAATGTGCATCTCCGGATTCTCCTGTTCTCATCCTGGGGGATTTTAGCAGCTGCAGGCTGAATAAGGCTCTCCCAACTTACCAACAGTATGTAATATGTGCTACCAGAGGTGATAAAACAATCGACCTCTGTTATGGAAATGTTAAAAACGCATATAAGGCACACAATAAACCTCTCACCACTGCAGACCATAATGTTGTTCACCTGATCCCTGCTTACTGCACCAAACTGCAGAGAGAGGGTGTGGTTAAAAAGCTGGTGAAAAAGTGGGATGATGATGTGGCTGAGGAGCTGCAGTGCTGTTTTGAAAGTACAGAATGGGAGGTGTTAATATGGGGAAGCAGCCTTGAGGAAGTCACTGAAGTAGTGTCTCGCTATATCATCTTCTGTGAGGAGATGGTTATTCCCACAAAATCTGTTAAAGTATTCTCCAACAATAAACCTTGGATTACTAAAGCCCTGAAAAAACTCTGAATGAAAAGAAAATAGCATTCAAATCAGGAAACATAATAGAGTCAAAATACATTCAAAACAGACTAAATAAAGAAATAAAAGCAGCAAAGAGAAACTACAAGGAGAGAGTTGAGAAACTCTTTCAGGAAGGCAAAACCAGAGACGCCTGGCGGGGTGTTAACACTGGCTAGCCTTTCCAATAATAATTCAACGCTGCAGACTGCTGATCTCATCAGAAAATCTCAGTCAGTTCTATTGCAGATTTGACCAGTCTGACTACTCACAGGGGAGGAAGGAGCTGTTGGTTGAGCTTACTTCTAGGTTACCCAACAAAATAGTCCTCGAGCTGCAGCCAGAGGAGGTTGAACTTATGCTGAAAAGGACAAAACCCAAGAAAGCGCTGGGACCTGATCAGATCTCTGGTCAGCTGCTAAAGTCCTGCTGCAGCCAGCTGGCAGGTGTCTTCTGCCACCTGTTTAACTGCTCCCTGTCAGAACACTCCATCCCATCACTCTGGAAATCATCAATCATCTGTCTTGTTCCCAAAAAGAGCAAACCCCTGCAATAATGACAATAAGTCTCATTCTTCTCCAGCTCCAGGAGGAGGTCAGTATGCACACTGATCCTCTTCAGTTTGCATACAGACAACACAGAGATTTGGAAGATGCCATTCTGACCCTGCTGCACGCCACCCATACACACCTGGAGAAGCCCAAGTCATTCGTCAGATTGGTCTGAGTAGATTTTTCGAGTGCATTCAACACCGTACAGCCTCACCTGATGGGACAGAAACTGCTACAGATGGAGGACAACCCACACCTAATCATCTGGATCATCTCATTCTTGTCAGATAGATGCCAGAGGGTCCAGGTCGATGGTCACCTCAGTACATCCAGGACTCTCCACAGGAGTCCAACAAGGTTCCGTAATATCTCCAGTCCTGTACACGCTCTACACCAATGACTGTAGGAGCAATAATCCGGATATATCAAATATCAAATACTCTGATGACACTGTGATCATAGACACCACCAACTCACCAGGACAACTACAGTTTGAGATGGATACTTGCAGGGTGCTACAAGCAGAACTGCCTTGACCTCAACACCTCCAAAACAGCTGTTGAGCTGTGCAGCTGATAATGATTAAAAGATATGTGTGTAACTGATGATCATAATGTGTTGTAATACAAGAATGTTATGAAAGAAACTAACTTTGAAATAAGTATGATCAAATGAGAGTTTCAAATTACCACACATCTAGTACTGTGTACTAGATGTGTGGTAATGTGTGTGTATTGGAACAAGTTCATGTAAGATCTTGACAATATAGGCAGGTCAGCCTGATCAGCGATGGTCGGGGGTGATGTAAGGACAAAATGTGGTAAGAGACATGTCAGGACATGCCCTGAGACCTGTCCACCAATTACAATCTGTGGTTTTATTGTGTTACCTTAAAAGGAGGTTGGTAGCAAAGGAGTGGAGACTGTGTTGAAAACCTGCTCGGAGAAAAGTATAAAAGATAGGATCAGAGAGCTGATCGGAGTTATTCTGCCAACTCGTCCCCCTGAACGGAGCGAGTCTGGAAAGACGGATTAACCAAGGACCTAAAGGACTTGGAGGAAATATCAGAACTTTGTGGGTTTACTCTGCTCGCTCTGCTTCAGGGGCTGAGCTCCGGGGTTTTCCGAGGACGCAGTACTGGTTTCCAGATAGCCTTGAATACCGCACACACATTGCATAGCCACTACAGTCTTCTATCCTCAGGATTGAGATACTTTTAAAACTAAGAGAGTCATGTCAAGTTTCGTACCCTTAACTATAAAGTTTACTATCTGTTTGTGTAGACTTGCACTGGCACTTTTCACAAATGAAGTTCCTTGCAGAATAATAAAGTTATTTGAATTGAATTGATTAACAATCTTCCCCCCAAACCCAGTTCTTTCTGACCATTCTTTAATCTCCTTCCAGTTTATTTCCACAATGACGCCAGATGGAATAAAAGATCTGTGATAGTAGAGACCTTTCTGCATTGATAGTCTTGCAGATGTTCTACAGAATTCCTGCATTTAACTTTGGATGCTGTTGCTCTATGAAGGTAGATTTGTGTCTTTATTATTCAATGAGAAAAAAAGGTTGCCTCAATCAAAAAATATATTTTCAATAATAAAAAACCTTTGCTTTAATCAAATAAAACCTTTTTCAACCACAGAAAAAACTGTATGAATGCAAAAAACTGAACTGAACACTGGTTTTATTTGATTGAAATGTTTTCTTTGATTGAAGTGAAGTGTTTTTTATGATTGAAGGAATCTTTTTTGTCTTTGGGCCACATTATGGGTAGGACATTCGTAAAGGCCACCTCACGACATGGGTGTCCGGGGAAGCCGGCATGGGTGCTCTCAGGCGATGCTGCCGCTGCCGCTTGGGCGGCCTCCTTGGGTGTGCCAGTGATCTCCCGGGGTCCACCCGGGACGGGGGTTGACCAGGAATCAACCCAATGGACCACCCAACCTGGGGTGATCGCTGGCAAAGAAGTGTGTACATGGACGTGATGATGTAAGTGATGTAGGTTTCTGGAGCTCCTCTGCTCCGCCACTACTCCTCAGCTCACTGGCAGCCATGACTTGTTTGTCAGAAAGATGTTGTCGATTTAGACACTTGTCACTCAAACATGTCTGACCAATGGGAAAGCATCTGCCCACCGTGGGATGTTTCTGTAAAAAAGAAGAAAAAGACTTCAAAACGTTTTACACTTCAAACGAAAAAAAACAAAACTTCAAAACTTTTTTCACTTCAATCGAAAAAAAAAAATCAACATATAATTTTTTCAATTTTAATTTTGCATTTGAACTGTTTGAAGATATTACTTTTCTGATTGAAGCAACTTTTTGGAATTGAATAATAAAGACACAAATGTCCCATAATATGGCCCGAACCCAAAAAAAAAAAAGAGTACTTCAATCAAAAAAAGTATTTTCAATTAAAAAACACTTCACTTCAATCAAAAGAAAACATTTTCAATCAAATAAAAAATGGTCTTCAAATATTTTTTTGCATTCAAACACTAATTTTTTGATTGAAAGGGTTTGTGTTTTTTTTGATTGAAGCGAAGGTTTTTATTATTGAAAATATATTTTTTGATTGAATAATAAAGACACAAATCTACCTTCATACCTTCTGTGGACAAAAGAACCGACTACAAATCTCACCTTGTTGAGACAAATGTATATTGTAAGAAAAAAGGATTAATTGTAACCATATACAGGGTCCATATTTCATTCCCTTAAATCATGTCAAACTCAAGGCCTGCGAGCTAAATGCGGCCTGTCACTTCATTTTAGCTGTCCCGCAAGAGTTTGCAAAGACAATCAGAAACTTCTAGAACATTTCTGGGGAAATTTCAATGTGACTGCCCATTTTATTTACTGACATCAAAAAGTGGAATAACTGAGGTGGAGAGCTGCTGCTTTACGTCAAAAAGTCATGATTTAGTAAACATTTGAAAAAGATTTTACAACAAAAAGTTATTCATCTGTGATGGACTGGCGACCTGTCCAGCTTGTGCCCATATATAATATACATACACATGTGTATAAAAAAAAAAGTATATATATATATATATATATACATACACACACACACACACACACACACATATTATATATACATACAGTGAGAGTAAAAAGTATTTGATCCCTTGATGATTTTGTTGGTTTGCCCACCAATAAAGACATGAGCATT
>JBAMYA010047793.1:0-10205 GCA_037176975.1 Arrhamphus sclerolepis
ATATATATATACATATATGTGTGTATATATATATATATGTGTATGTGTGTATATATATATATATATATAGATATAGATATAGATATAATGAAAGTGTGTGAGGTGGGGGCTGTGCGTTTATTAAGAGAAGTCAAGATTTAAAACTACGTTGTTGTTGTCTTTTTGTTTTTTTTAACAGTTGATCCAGCTCTTTGCCGCTAGGGGGCGTGATGACATCATTGATCAGGTGGAAGGACCTGGACGTGACTGGAATGGATGATGATGAGGAGGAGGAGGAGGAGGAGAAGGAGGAGGAGGAGGTGATGGTGTGAGCGGTTATGTTGTTTGTTTGCACAGCAGAAGCGGTGAAGAGAGCTGAAAATACTTCCAAGAATGAGAAAATGTTCGGGAAAACTAAGAAGTTGACGGGAGCGGAGTTACGTCATCAACTTCCGGTGAAGAACCGTGGTTGGTTGTTCTTTTCTTTTCTTTTCTTTTCTTTTCTTTTCTTTTCTTTTCTTTTCTTTTCTTTTCTCTTCTTTTCTTTTCTTTCTTTTCTTTTCTTTTCTTTTATTTCTTTATTTCCTACGCCTTTCGACAATTTCTGTAGAGAAACCGATATATAAAGGAAGTTTAAGGTCTTAAAATGTCAATTGTTCAATTTAAAATAGGTTCATTAAGTCAGTTTAATCATAATTAGCTTGAGCTGTGGAAATGAAGTTGATCTTGGCTTGAATTAATGGACTTTTACAAATTAAAAAAATAGTATTACAAGATGTTTAAGCTAACTGCGTGACACATAATGTATATGTTATATGAAAAATGAACTAGATCTTGTCCTAGTTGGTCTATTAGACATAAAAATGACAGTCTGATTTTTTTTATTTTTTTTTTATAATAATATAATATAATTTAAGGTGGAATTTGTATTTTTTGTGGTTTCACAACTAGAATAAAGTCTTCACAATTCTGAAGGGGCTTTTTTTGTTTGTTTTTAAGTATTCTTTGCTGTCTAAGAAATAATTTAATCCAAGACTGATTAGTCTAAATATTGTAGTTTTTGAAAAAGGCCCCTTTGCCCTCAGTTGAATTAGGAGATAAATTAATTTGGCTAACTAACAACTAATAGTCAGTAACCACCATTTATGCTCATTTCCTTACATTACTTCTCTAGAACATTAGAAAAATCAATACTTCGCCTTCTGAAGTGAGAACATCTGCTGACACTTTTTTGACACTACGCCCTTTACTACTCATTGAATTATCTCTTTTAATTTGATAGTAGTGAAATTCTATAACAGTGTGTGTTTTGGTGTCAAAAGGGTTTAGTCTCTCAGCGTGAACCTTCAGTCAATGGATCCTACTGAGCCCGAGGCGTCATGGATGTTGCGCGCTACCGAGACGACCTGAGAGCTTCAGCGGGAAGGATGAGGTGGTGGCAGGAGGTGGACAAGTGGAGAGGCTCTGGTAAGCAGGAGGATGAAGAGGAAGAGCTGGTGGAGGTCCTGCTACGAGGCAAAGCGCCGTGGGGTTTCACCCTGAGGGGAGGCACCGAGCACCGAGAGCCCCTGGTCATCACCAAGGTTCAAACATCAAACATTTGCACAGCCTGTGTTTGTACAAAACTAGCATAACTGCTCTGTCTTTTAGAGTGCTGATATGTAGTTCTAGAAATAAGCGTTTTTATATAATGGATATGAAGAGAGACCAGGACGGTTACATCATCTGTGGTGCAAGTTTACTTTGTCAGACTTAGGTGCAGAATATGAAGCCTCAGTGTCTGAAATATTGATCTTTAATTAGAGCAGCTGAGCGCCACCGCAGGCTGAGAAGATCACACATGGGCTTCATATTTGGCGCTCCAATTGTAGTGCTTGGTCTGATTTATCATTGACTCATCTTTAAAACCTTGGAGACTTGACTGAGCATATTTGTAAGCTCCTTCTGCTCAGCTGAGTTTTTCTTCATGAGTAATGCACCTCCAGTCAACTCGGATTACATGTGTTGGAGGCTTTAAATATTAAACACAGCATCAGGTTGCAGCCTTCACAGGTTCTGGATGATGAGAATAGGCTACGTTCCTGTGTACTTTAATCTCTTCTTCTCTTCTATTTTATTGCTTTATGCTTTAAAAAAAAAATCACTTTTCTCTCACAGTCCCTTGTGATGAAGTAATATGACTGAAAATTGTGCACCTTATCATCCCCTGAGGACTGAATTGTAGTCAACAGTGGAAAACAAAATTATATGAATTTAACCAAGCAGTGGTGCCAGAGGTACGGCAACCTACCATCACCATGGTAGGACCCAGCATCATCATGGTAGGACCCAACATCACCATGGTAGGACCCAGCATCATCATGGTAGGACCCAGTATCATCATGGTAGGACCCAACATCACCATGGTAGGACCCAACATCACCATAGTAGAACCCAACATCATCATGATAGGACCCAACATCACCATGATAGGACCCATCATCACCATGGTAGGACCCAGTATCATCATGGTAGGACCCAACATCACCATGGTAGGACCCAGTATCATCATGGTAGGACCCATCATCACCATGGTAGGACCCAGTATCATCATGGTAGGACCCAACATCACCATGGTAGGACCCAACATCACCATGATAGGACTCAACATCACCATGGTAGGAGCTGCAGAAGAAGAAGGGAGAGAGACTACAGACGATGGACAATGTTAATGCTGTTTAAATGATTCAGGACAATCTGAGACGGAGACAAGGCAGACAAGTTGAAGATACCCAGTGTACAACAGGAGTACCCCCTGCAGCCTAAGCCTGTAGCAGCATAACTAGGAGGTGGTGTAAGAGACTGCAGAGTTAAAGGCTTTATCAAAAAGGAAGGTCTTAATACCTTTTTGGGGGGAGAGACTGTTTTTCCTAATATTGGTCATGATGACAGTATGTTAAAGTGTCAGGATGTTGAGGATGGAAACGACTCAACCTGCACATCAATGTGATGTACATCTTTTTAAAACAAGGTCACAGATTTGTCACGGTTTATGCTGGATGTTCAGATCTTCTCTTTGTTTTCAGAGAGAACAGAAGAAACACTGATGAGGAAAATAGTCGCATTCCACCAGCAGCTATGTTTCTCGATCTAATCGTCAGGAAAACCCAAAATGAGCTTGTTTTGTTTGATGTCTAAATATTAGTTCTACATTTTCCAGACCAAAACAAAACAAAGACATTCATGACTGATGTTCTCGTCATCAACCATCCCTCCTGATGGTTGGATAGTCAGACGACCACAGCTCCCAACAGCCGCTGGTTCATATGTTCTCATCACAGACCGAGCCTCTGGGAGACCAGAATTAGGTCAAGGCAGCCCAGTAAGTGCTCCAGTGGGACAGACCAGATAAGACCAGATAACTGGACAGGAAACTAAAGAGCTTCCACACCCACTCAGCCACTAAATGTCCCTCTGGACTGAAAAAGGGAAAAGGCATCAGGCTTTGCGATGTCCTTGTCCTCTACTGAATTTGTTGGTGATTTGAAAATACAAGATCAATTAAAGAGCATTGGTTCTCTCTGCAAGTGTATCAGCATGTGGGTTTACGAGAGCAGATTAGCGGTGATTGGACAACAGGTCAGGGTGCATAATTATACAGGTTTAACCTCTCCACTCAATCATTTACAAGCTCTTTGGCAGTAACAGCGTCCAATCAGATCGCACCAATGGAGGGTCACAGGTTTATGGCAGTTCAGCTTTACCTGTTAATCAACCCACGTTGTCTGATTCGTGGAAATGTGTTTGTGTTCCAATCCAGTTTAACTCGCCCAGGTCACATTATCACATACTTTTACTCTTTGGGTTCTTAAAAACTGTTTTGAAGGGCCATTAACGCTAGTATTTCAGTTCATGTTTATAAGAGGCTAAAAACATTGCAAACATCATCAATCATATGCACATAAAAAGGATGAAATATGCTAGAAACTAAAAGCCAAAAACACAAAAATGTGCTTGGGTTTCATCAAGGGGTTAAACACATGAAGTGTTGATAACTTAAACTTAATTTCAACAAACACCAAAGTCTGGATTGCAGAAACAGACATCCCATCAGTGTAGAGTAGAACAAAGAATTGAATAAATGAACTCAAATAATTGCTAAATCAGTATATGTGGTACGTTACGCTTCAGTTAATCAGAAACATTGGCTTTTATTCATTTACAGAATGCACCCAAGATATTCCCTTTATGTTGGTAAAATACAGAGACTTTTCCGTTTGTAAGGCATGTATCACTTTCCAAAAAGGCAGATTCAGTCACGCTTTAGTACTAGTGAAGTAACGAAATTACAAAATAGTGTTATTTAAATGGGGACTGTAATGACATAAAATCAGCATCCATGAAAGGCTGGGTCTTGACGATTGATGCAATGTGCAATGAAAGCAGCAAAATAGAGGCTTTTATGTTAACCTCGTCCAGAATCGACATCTCTGGGCTCAGAGGCGTCTGGGAATGAGCACTTTAGAGTTTGTGTGGTTTGTTTTGGGCTCATTGTGCTCCTGACCAAAGACAAAATGATGGTCATTCAGACTGTTATGAACAAGTCCTGAAGCTGGACTCTGGGAGGGTGTGGGGTTACTGGTTCCAGTTCAATAGCTAGCACCTGGGTCAGTTGGAGGAACTGGTTACCTCACCAACCTAACCTCCATGATCACCACTGCTGAAATCACATCTATGTCAAGCTTTTAAAGAGAAATTAATTCAATTCAGTTTATTTTCATGGCACTTATTTAAAACAAGTTGTCTCCAGTTCTTCTCAGAAACCCAGATCAGGACCCCCGATCACATGGCAAAGCCTAAACCTGGACCAGGACTTGGATCAGTTCTAGGGGGGACCCTCCTGCTGATAGCCAGCTGGGTAAAGGAAGACATGAGGATGAAGGACAGAAACATCCAAATACCTGGTATAAATCTATAAATCTGTGGTGGTTGGAGGGTTGGACTGCAGGTCCACCACAACAGTGTTCATCCCAGTGGGAACCAGTCTGCAGGTGCTGGTGGACTCCAGGATGGTCAGAAGATGGAAGGTTTGGGAACTAATTAAAATGAGTTAACAAAAAAAAAAAGGCACCACAAGCAAACAAGAGGACGAGAAGATGGACTCAGACTTTTAATCTTCTTTTTCTGACTTTGAGCAACATCATCTTCATGACGTATTACTGAAGACAAAGTTTAAAGTTCAGTTCCACGCCAGCTCAAACACTAATTTGAAGTTCAGTGTTTCGGTAAAACATCTGCTACGTCAGCGCGCTGCTGCAGGTTGGTTGTTTCAGGATCAAACTGTGACCTGCAGCAGGCCATGACCCAGTTCTGGAGTTCTTAGCATCTTTTTTCTCATCAGCCTCTGTAGATGGTCTTTGGGTTCATATTCACACCGATTTCCGGTTGTGGATGTAAAAACTGATGAAAACAGCTGCTTCACAAAAAAAAGACAATCCGTTGAAAACTAAAAGCTGTACGACCGGAGGGTTCTTTAGATGGAAAAATGTTGAACTTTGGGAGCTCAGCAGGTGTCTGACCTCGGTCTTCATAGTTTTCATTGTCACCACGTCAGAGAGGAATGCAGCCCTGGGGTCACCGCTCATTTCTCCTGGTTCGGTATTTAAACTGAAAAGGAGCGTCCTCGCTGACATGTGCCGCTTAATT
The DNA here is from genome assembly GCA_037176975.1 of Arrhamphus sclerolepis. Classification (NCBI taxonomy): domain Eukaryota; kingdom Metazoa; phylum Chordata; class Actinopteri; order Beloniformes; family Hemiramphidae; genus Arrhamphus; species Arrhamphus sclerolepis. The sequence goes on from JBAMYA010047793.1 coordinate 5,665, forward strand.
CTGGGTGAACTTTTCCTGACAGCTTCCTGGGGTGAGCTGAACATTTAACGGCTTCTCTCTGTCATCTCTTTTGTTGCCTTTCAGCTGAGGAACAAGTTCATGAAGAAGTTGCCGAGAGACGCGGAGGCCTCCAACGTCCTGGTGGGGGAGGTGGACTTCCTGGACGCGCCGTTCGTAGCGTTTGTTCGTCTGCAGCAGGCCGTGATGCTGGGAGCGCTGACGGAGGTTCCTGTTCCCACCAGGTAGACGCCGCTCAGCTCAAAACGATCAGACGTTTCAGAGCTTCACGACAGCTGACCTGGCAGCGACAATACGTTAACTTTTATATCAAAATCCTTTAAATCGCTTTTTATTTGTTATTAAAAAAATTCTAAGGCAAAAAGTTGAAATTATACAAAATTTGCAATTTTACGACTGTTGTATTATTGTATCAATTTATGTCAAAATGTTGCAAAAAGTTGTTATTTTCTATCCAAAAATTTAAAAGTAATTTAAAGCTTAGAGGTCATTTGTGATTGTATGATTTAAAGTCTTGGCTGTTAAGAAAAAAAAAGTCTTTATCTTTATAAATTTTTCCTGCATGAGGACCCCGCTCAGGAAGACACGCCTCCCAGCTGCCAATCAAAGTGTACAAACCATCTGGTCAATGTTCAAAGTAAAGCTGAAAGTCCACGCTCTGATCACATCTTTATTGTTTTATTTCCAAACCTTTGTTGGGGGGGGGGGGGGGGGGGGTAAAGACAAAGTCATTACATCTTTAATATTAAAGCTACTTTGTAAAAATGTTTCTCTTACTGTCCTTCACTGAACTTTGCTTCCTGTCGTCAGTGAAGTCATGTCTGAACGTAGATTCAACCACCGTTCGGGCCGAACGAACACTCAGCTGTCATGAACGTGCCGCCGCCGTGAACGTTCTTGCACCACCTTTTACGACTTTATTGCTGCAGTTAAGTTAGTTGAAAGGAATGTTGATGTTTGCAGTCGTCTTTCTGCAGTCAAGACAACACGTCTTTGGGTGAACGTGTTCAAAGTTTAAGTTTAACTCGCCTCCAGATAACACTTTTGTTTGATCTCACGGTTGTCATGACCTAACCAGACACCTGAGCTCATGAGCTGGCTTTACACTTTTCTTTATTTCACTTTGCAGGTTTTTGTTCATCCTACTTGGACCCAAAGGCCAGGCGAAGTCCTACCATGAGATCGGCCGAGCGATCGCCACTCTGATGTCGGACGAGGTCAGACTGCCACTGTAGCGCTGACAAACAGAAAAACAGAACAGGCGCCCCCTACAGCACAAGATATTTTACATTTTTTGTTCCCTTGGCAACTGGTTCCAACAGTCACTTGGAGAGCACGTTATTTTATTTTGGGAGGCTCGGATTTCTCTGTGTGAAAGGTTGAAAATACTACAGATTTAAAAATATACCAAATGATTCGTACCAGAGCTGAAGTGTGAACGCACTCCAGACCCCAGACTGCTCCTGTAACACAAACTCCCAGTCCCCATCAACTACAGATCTACAAACTGACTTCCCAAAATGTTTAGACGCTGTTTTTTAAGCAAATTAAAAAGAAAAAAATGTAAAACAAATGAGTCTGTTGTCATGGAAAGACACAGATGAGTATCATCTGCATATTTATGAAAGTTTGTGTCATGCTGTCTGTTAATAGTTCCTAATGGAAGTGAAAAGTAATGTTCCCAGTACAAAAAGTAAAGTTCCCAGTACAGACCCCTGTGGAACACCATGACCCACCCTGGTGTATGAGGAAGCCTGCTTGTTCAGTAAGAGAATTAACTGGAATCTATCAAGTAAATATGTCTTAATCCAGGAGAATATTGTTCCTCTAATCACAGTAATGCTGATAATTCTGATTAGTTGCAATAAATACGCATCTGCTCAACAGTTCAGGGGCCACTTTGTCATTCGAATCGGGTGTGTTGGAGCTGGAGAACATAGCCATATCTGACGATGTGAATGGCTGTGGCGCCTGAAGACCCCGAAGATCATTTTTATCCCATGAGTTCAGATTTCCACTATGCACCACAGGTGATAAAAACTTCCACCAGTACAGATCCTCACGAGCCAACAGGACAGTGTGGCGACGTGCTCTATGTGGGCACTCGTGCACCAGAAATACTAACACGTTTTCACTCAGAAACAGTCGTTCACCAGCGTTTCAGCCCCACTGCTGAACATTTTGGATGAAACGCTGACATCCAGCACAGGCAGTTGATTAAATTCAGAAAAAGATGCTCCCCTCCAGAGCTCCTGGGTTGATTAGATGGCTTGAGTCGTTCACGCCTGGTGTTTGCATGATGTCACTATTTCGTAATCCTCTGGTCTGAACATCACAGTTCACCGCCTGATGACAGCGTGCTTTCACAGCTGGGTTTTTTACGCTCTGATGCCTCGTCATTCTCTCTGTGTGTGCAGGTCTTCCATGACATCGCGTATAAGGCGAAGGACAGACAGGACCTGCTGGCCGGTATTGACGAGTTCCTGGATGAGGTGATCGTACTTCCTCCTGGGGAGTGGGACCCCACCATCAGGATAGAGCCTCCAAAGTCCCTCCCCTCCTCTGATAAAAGGTCTCCAATCATGTTTTACTTTCAACATCCAGCTACGGCACCGACCGTGCTGACAGTCTCGTAGAAAACACCAACATGAAGGTCTGAAGTTTCCAACACGTTGATTCGTTTTCTGTCCGTCTGATTTGCTGCTGAGACTGGGATCATCGTCCTGCTGGATGACCCAGCTTCAGCCCAACTTTAGCTGCCGTCAGGTGGCCTGACGTTTCCCTCCAGAATACTCTCATATATGGAAGAAGAGCTTAAAAGCAAGTCCAGATCATCACAACGCCACCACCATGCTTGACAGTGGCTTCTCTGCTGAAACGCCGTTGGTGCTCGGCATTACGGCCAAGATCTTTATGTTGGGTTCATGCTCTACGATCTCAGAGACAGAGCCCGCGTTTGGACTCTGTCTCTGGAGACAGTTCTGTCTTTCACTTTTGCTCCTGCATTTGGCCAACATCATTTTTGAGATACGATGGAACATTTTTACCCCAACTGCCAATCTTTCATCTGAGACGGCTGACATCATACAGCGTGAACCCGAGACTGAGTCCCCGTTCAACGTAATAATCCCTTTTATTTCAGTTGTCAAATTCCAGCAACAGGAAATAACCATTTTGATGGGTGTAAAATTCTGATGCGTGTGTGTTACAGTACAAAAGAGTACATTTCTGGAAGTGTGTTATTTTGAGATGTCTTTACCTTAGCATGAACTCCATAACCTTTTCCAGAAAGTGCCATTGCTGATGTCTTCCCTCCTTGGCATTGCGTTGACACATAACTTAATGCTTCAAACCAGCAAACTGCCTCTGCAGAGGTGGTCCCACCTGCTATTGATCAGTGATCAGCAGCATGTAGCTGCTGAAACCTTCTTTCTTGTAATGGAAGCTGGAAGCTGGTGTCCCCTAGTCCTCTAGTTAAATCAAGGGTGTCCATTTCCAGGCCTCGAGGACCCCTGTCCTTCATGTCTTGCATGTTTCCCTGCCACAACACAGCTGATTCAAATGAATCCAGGTCTGTACAAGGCTGTTAACGATCCATTCGTTTGACTCAGGAAACATGCAGGACCTGCAGGACAGGGGTCCTCAGGCCTGGAGTTGGACACCCCTGCTCTAAATAAACAGAGCTCAGCGAAACAGTTGATGTTTTGTTCATCTGGGCTTGTATTTACCCGACTGTTTAAGACCTGGTAACAAATGTAAGAATGCTTTATTGACTTTGGAAGCCTCAACTTCCTTTACAGGCTTTTAAACGGAACAGAGGATTGTAAATAGGTCACACACGACAATGATCTGATTACATCAGCACTTAGGTTCACAAACGACAGGTGCCTCTAGCAGATTTAACAAAATTATGGTGAGAGTTGACGCCACTCTGCCTTCATTAATCATGTATAAAGTTTCACTCTGAGTGCTGCATGTGCACGTGTCCGTGCATGCGTGTGAATAATGTTACAGAAGTGCAGAAGTTGCAAAAATCACTGAGGTGCATCCAGGTGGAAAAGTTGGTTTTAAATGATAAAAGAGCAGCAGCTGCAGCGAAGCCAAGACTTCAGCAGCTCATGTGAGGAGCGATCAGTCCTTTAATCACCTGAAACAGGCGTCATCCAGGGCCGCACCATGGTTACCATGGTTTCCATTAAAGGGCCACATCATCACCATGGTTACCGTTAAAGGGCCACATCATCGCCATGGTGGTATTTTTTTGGAAAATATCAGCTTTTTGCAAAATTCTGACATAAAATTAGCAGTCGTAAAATTTCACTCATTTTTTAATAAAAACATCAGTGTTACAGAAATCACAAGTTCTGACAAAAACAATCAAATTTTAGTAGTAAAATCTTCTTCGGTGGTTCCCTAAATCCTGACTTTCTGACATTAACCACCACTTCAGTTATTCCACCTTAAAGCAGCTGCTCTCCACCTCAGTTATTCCGCCTTAAAGCAGCTGTTCTCCACCTCAGTTA
>JBAMYA010047794.1:0-10204 GCA_037176975.1 Arrhamphus sclerolepis
TATTTTTTTTTTTTTTTAATTCTGAGGGGAGGAAGGAAAAAAAAGAGTGTCAGGGCAAAGCACTTAATTGTAACCCTCAAACTGTGGAGACATTGAACACAACTCATGGTAATTTATTTGATAAAATATTTGTTAAACTGATTTCAAAACTAGATAATATGTGAAATTAAGGAACACCATTACTCGTGTGGACATTTCTATTAATATTACCACATACAGTTTTAATTTGTAGCATGTTGAAATGGATATGTTGAAAGTCTGATGTTATCTGATTGTTGTTGTAACATTTTACTGAAAAGTGCAAGAGTGCTCAGTTGTATGAAACTCATTATGTGATGCTGTGAATCATCATCTGTCATTCATTCCATCAGAAGACCTCAGGTCTTCATCCAGCAGCCTGTTGGAACGTCAGCCATATGTCCTGTTTGATGAAATAGCAATTCACTAGAACAGGATGGTGCTCCAGCACCAGCAGGATTGTTGGGTGTACACAAATAAGCTAAATGATAACTAATATTGTTATAAATCAAGTAAAGCAAGTATAACATCCTTTATAAACATTTGATTGAATATATGATGTATCAATCCAATCATCTTTGTTTTTCCATTTTATTTAAAACTACAAGACATACACATTCTGTTGTCTGCTAATATGAGGTTTAGTTCTAAAGTGGGCAGTGAAATACTTCCCCTGTGTTATGAATACATTTTTTTTAATTGTATTTTATGTTGAGATGCTCTTGACAATCTTTTGTAGTTAGCTATAGTTTGGAAGTTGCATAGTAACCATTTCCACCTCCTGCTAAATATAGTCTGACTGTAAGAAAAAAGAGAAAAACTTGAAACAGCAGTAATGGTATTTTACCACACTGCATGGCATTTTTAATCTCCCTCTTTGGTGACTCACTTTAACATGGGAAGACTGGTATTCTGATCCTATGAATATGTCTACAATGTCAGGCTAAAATACATTAACATAAGCTGCATGTGATGTGAAATACTGAATGTTACTGATCTACATCCCAGCTGGACATGTTGTTAAAGACCCAGAGTCCCCTCATTAATCACAGATACGGTGGAGGAGGAAGCCAACCACTGAGCCTGGAAAAGTTGACAATCTGCAGATGAGAGTTGATCGTGAAACAAATGATGCGCTGAAATTGCACTCAATTTAGAAGCTAATCAGTCAGTCAGCCATAATGACTGTAAATAACTATGCACTAACTATTCGGTCACATGACCCATAGATTTATACAGAAGGGTTTTGAGACCCATTTTTTCTTCAAACTGTACAGTGATGTTGCTAAGAGGCAGGACCAGCAGTGCTAAGAAGCTGGCTGTAACACGCCTACCAGTTAGCTGTTTCTCAGCTTGGCTGGTTTAGCTTCTGCTAACCCTGGTTGGTAATTTATACTTTAGACAAAATGGGAAAAATAAATATAAATCTTTAATGTGTCGCTACCAGAAAGGAACAAGTACTGCTGGGCAAGGGTTTAGCAAAATGCGAGATCCCATGACAGAGATCTGTGGCTGAGCTTAGCACAGTGAGAGCCCCTGGGAGCAAAAGTCAATGCCCACCATGGGATTCCCTATAGAAGGACTGGCCAGGGCACGACATAATTCTGCTTGGATAGTCCTGGAAGTATTTTCTATGAGCAACTTGACTTCTTCAACTAAGTCAGGCTGCTGGTCCGACATGCAGTGCTGTTGCCCAGCCCAGCTGAAGGAGCTTTGGGCTTCAGTTCAGCCAAAAAAAAAAAAAAAACTGAGCAAGCTGCTTGGCTAAAGGAGGTGTCAGCCAACAGTTCTGCAAGTCAGACCAATATATGGCTTAACTGAGCAGACAAAGCTGCTCATGGAAAATCATTGCAGGACTCTTCCAATTGGAACTATGCTGGGAGCTGAAGTCAATCATCCCAGTAGTGGGTTATCCGATATGAAATGTTGTTTCGGTAGCCACATGAAATGACTGCAGTTGTTAACATGGTTAAACTAAGCTAAACTAAGCTCTGTCCTCAGATCCCTCCAGAGTGAAAAGCCATCATGGTGGTCTGTTAGTATAATCCACATGAGCACTAGAAAACAGCTTTTTTGAAGTATGAACATGATCTTAGGCTTTTATTCACAGCTCAGAGGTCAACATAATGCTAAGTGTCACACAGATAAAATAATGACAACAATGGCTAGCTGAGGCAGAGCCAATGGCTAGCATGTCAAATGGCATGACCATTTGATTGGTCAGTTTTATGGTTTAATATAAATTTATGTGACGTGGTACAAAAGAAAAAAAAAAGTCACCCCGTACAGTTGTCATTGATGTAAAATGTAATCACAGATGAAAAAAACAAAAACAACTTTTGTACCAGGCTGTAAATATGTTTAATTCAGCTGCAAATCTGGCACTTTAATCATGGAGTTCAGTGGGGATTTTCAATGTTTTAGAGCCTAGTGGTTTTTCCACAGGGCTCTGTTGTACAGACCAGACGCAGATGTATGTGTTTATTGTAACATTAAAACTGTTTTGTTGTTGTTTTTGTGTTTTTCAATAACTTACATTGATTTAGTTATTTAAAAAAAAAAAAATTATTTATCTTGTGGAACAGCTTTAATACTGGGCAGATTTTAACATTACACTTATAAAGGAGCACTGTAGCTCCATATCTATAATTCCATAAATAACAGCAACTAAACAGCAGAGTGAATAAACAGGAGGATGTTATAACAACTTTAAACTGATGTGATGAAGTGTTTGGGTGCCAGCACCCAATATCCATCAATTTTTGAATTTGTGCATGAAATGTGTAAGTTTGTCTGTCTATCAATCAATCAATCAATCAATCAAACTTTATTTATAAAGCGCTTTTCATACAGTTGTAACAAAGTGCTTTACATAATAAAAACAACAAATAAAACAACAACAGCAAAAAATAACAACTAAAAAGCCATCACACACCAAAGGATATAATAGAAGTTAAAAAAAAAAACAAAAAAAAAACACACATGTTGACATACTGTCGACACATAGTCCCCCACCCCTCCTCCATCTCCTTTGACTCCATTCTGAGCTGTTATCATTGGCACCGCTGAACCAGGTGAAGAAACGATATCTTGGGGATCAGTGTGTATGTATGCATGTATGTATGTATATATATATTGATTATTTTCGATTGAGGTGAAAAAAGTTATGAAGTTTTTTTTTGTTTGTTTTTACACAAACATCCCACGGTGGGCGGATGCTTTCCCATTGGGTTTAACCAGGTATTGACCCGGCGGACCCCCAACCTGGAGTGATGGACAGCGTAGAAGTGTGTACATGGACGCGATGGTGTCAGTGATGTAGGTTTCTGGAGCTCCTCTGCTACATCACTACTCCTCAGCCATGACTGGCTGGTCAGAAAGACGTCGTTCTCAAACTTATTTTTAGTAAAATATCAATAAAATATTTCTGACTAAGCTATTGTTCATCTTGCATCTTTTGTTTAGCAAAAGATGAAACTAAAAATTATCCACTATTTTTTGTTATAAATGCACTATTTTTTAAACTAAAATGCAGCAGTGATCCAGGGTCCCTCGCTGAGAGTAAAAACTCATCATCAATAATCAGTAAATAATCTAAATCGTGAGGTGCCTAGTGATCCTCCTAGTTAGTTTGCACTTAAATGCACTACTTTCTATTTTACATGGAGAATTGTTGAGTGACACCTCATGCACTTTATTTTAAATACAAGAAAAGGAATAGTTTCCTTGAAAAGGCAGCTACCAGAGGCATGTTTTTGCTGTGTTACAGCTATAAAAGGAAATTTTATTTGTTACATACATCATCATTTTCTCCTTCGTAGTGATGCAGTTTTAAGAGTAAGTTTTAAGTCAACTTTATAATGACTGCAAAATATCCTTAATTTCTTTATCCAATTACTCGAATAATCGTCAGAATAATCGACAGATTACTTGATTACTGAAATAATTGATAGCTGCAGTCCTAGTAAGGTTACAGTTCATGTTCAACTCTGTAAAAATGGAAAATGTCCATTTTGGTGCATTTAGTTTTCATTCACACTTTATAAGTAATGTTTAGACCTATCTGTTTAAAGTAAAAAAGAAGTTTTTCTATTCAAAGGCTAGGTTTATTCTTCATGAGATGAGATGTCATGTTTGAAACAGTGTCATTGTTTATCAGACACCTGAAAAAAACCCTGTTTCTCGTTATCTTGTACTAAAACTGTGTCATTGTTTTTATACTATTGCTGTTTGTACTACAGTTAAATTATGCTGCAAAAACTATGAAATTCATTTTTTGTGATTGTTTCACCCCTATTAACACAAGAATATATTGTAGGATATTAAGAACAATATATCGATAATCGCAGTATCGCCACGTGTCACATATCGTATCGTGAGGTCCCCTCAGATTCCCAGCCCCATATTCTATCGTTAGAGGTGTAACATACACGTATTCGTACCAAACCATTCGATACAAATAAGTTTTAAAATAGTTCAGATGTTTAAATATATTTCATAACTCTGCCCCGCCAGCGGTGTCTCCTTCCTGGATGGAAGCCCAAACAAAGACCATTGTTATGGAGGTCTTGGCTGCTATTCACATGGTTTGAGATGTTACAGTCTTCACAGTTTCAACTGTGACTCCAGTCTTCCTCAGAAGCATCATCTGGCGTGGTGTTGACATGTCATCCATCAGCTGATCAGAAACTGATCAGTGTCAAAACATTCCACTGATTAGAAAGATGAGAAAAAATACGAGCACAACCACCACCTGAGGTTTAAAGTTTGCTGTAAGGACACCGCTTTAACACGGTCAAGCCTCAACATCATTAATAATAAATTAATAAATGCTCTCCTCAGGCAGCAGATTAGAACTGTGAACAAAACTGACAAAATCAACACGCAAATAAGGAAGTAAATCAGGGTTCCCAGCTTTTCAGACCACAGTGGTGCAACCACTGCTAGTTTCTTTTTAAACTTCACCACAAATAACTACTGTGCAAAATACAACGTTAACAATTTAGGAATATACTTGGGTCATTTTTCACAAAATATTCAGGTGAAATTATTAATAAAATATTTGCCATTAAATGGCAGAAAAAAGTACAAACACGATAAACTGCAATCCGTTTGCTCATATTGTTTTATTTTTAAGTCAAAGAATCTACTCAATTTAATTGTACTCTGGTTTCCTGAGTTTTGTTGGGAGCTTTACTTTTGTGTGCTTAGGACATGCTATTTATAACACATTTAATAGTTTATAGTTTTAACATAAGTCTCTAGAGAATCTGTGTTTCGGGCTGGTTTTAATGAGCTGGGCGGGTTGACAATGCTCGGACATTGTGTTTGGGATAGAAAGTCAGTCAGATCTGGCAACCCTGCACAGAAATGGCCACAATACAGAGCCTGCTCTTCACTGCAATAGGCCACTTTTTATAGACTGGTGTCTGGCCATCCACCATTATGGCATAAAACCAGCCCCATAACGCACTCCAACACATTTAATTCACTTAAATCAATGCCTGGAGTGAAGCTCAGCAGCACCACGTCAGTCCAAAGAGTTTCCACTGGTGCTATCCACTGACTCAGCTAGTCCATAACTCACTTGGTTCAGCAACCGGAAAGTCAGCTGCACCGAGTCCATCTCTGACTCGGTTACAAACTCAACTGGAAAGTCAGCTGAACAGAGTCCGTCTCTGACTCGGCTTCGCTGGCTTTCCGGATGAGGTCGTCAATCACTTTGTTCAGCTAAATCACCAGAGTCTGCGGTGTTTTCGCTATGCCACTGTCCACTCTCACTCACACCATTTGTACTTAGGATTAGAAGCTAGAGGACTCATGAATTGGTTTAGCTGAGACGTCAGACTTATGATTTGTGATAAGACGGTGGTGCTGTGTCGCCGTCCTTCATGGTGATATGGTGGGGAGATCCCTGGACCATTTCAAAGGATGCTGTTGGAGAGGAACATGGATGAGGAAAGAAACGCACACATAAAACACACATACGGGCAGATTTTTTCCAAGACAAAACAACACCAGATCACAAAACGAAAGACACTCATAGAAGCAACAGCACAATTAAAAGCTGATGGCAAATGGGTGAGAAACGGAAACAGAAAAACCATTTCTAATGAAAGGCCTCAATTTAGCCGTCACGACAAAAATACTACGATACATCTTAGCAACAGAATTAGCATGTCAGGGACTCCAAGACCAGGGACAGAAAGCAGAACCCCACAACATGGTAGCAGGTATATTAAAATCAGCCAAACTTCCCTGAAGCAACATTACAGAGGAAGAAAAAGCAATAAATTCACTAAAAGGAGATAAAAAACCATCACCATCCTACCAGCTGACCAAGGAAGGACAACAGTTGCCATGGACACAGAAACATATGAAAAATAGATGGAAACCATGCTGGCAGACAGAAACACGTGAAATATTGAAAAGGACCCCACAGAAGAAAAGAAAATGACATTGAAATCATTACTGAAACTTCTACTGGAAACTTAGAAAAAAACAACCATTTAATACCCACAGCAGCTGGTATCACTCCCTGAATATATGGAACACCAAAGTACATAAGGAGGACGCTCCACTACACCCCCTAGGGGACAGCATTGGATCCGTCAGATACAACCTCTAAAAGCTGTGGTTGAAATCATCATTGGTACATCACAGCACCGCAAGAAGAACCCAACAACATAGTAGTAGAAAAACACAAGATTCTTATTTCACATGATGTCGCGCCACTATTAACAAAAACACCCACTGATGTCACATTGCACATCGGAACACCATAAGGAAGACAGGAGCCTCAAAAAACGAACAAACCTAACAGCTGAACACATCTCCAGCCTTTTACATTTCATTGCAAAATCCACCGACTTTCAATATAGAAGCAAAATTTTCAGAAAGAAATAAGGCGTGGCCATGGGAGATCCACCATCCGCAATTATGAGCAGTTTTTTCATCGAGGATCTGGAAACCATCAACCATCAACACTCTGTAAACCCTCACTCTGGAAAGGATATATATATAAAAATAAAAAATACATAGAAAAATAAAAACTGTCCACACAAGAAGTCACAGATCACCTGAACACCACGGACAAGACTGGCAGCATACAAATAAAAGTATAACCCCCACATACGGACCAGTACCTCCTGTAGACATCAGAACAAACTCTCAGTTGTCAGAACTCTTTATGAGCAGGCTAGCATCATCACAGAAGACGAAGACAGACATTCAGCAATGGGCCATAAACAGATGAAAACAAGAAGTCAGAAACAAAGATGTGAAGGAAAAAAAGAAAAGCAAAACACACGGGGAAAAACAAAGATACCACAACCATACCATACATCTGAGGAATAACTAAACCTCTAGAAAGAACCATCACATCAACACAGCAGTTAAACTAATAAACTCTGACAGTTATTAGTCACCTGAAAGACATTGAAGCAGACAAAAAAAAAAGCAACGTAATACATGACACTACGTCTGGCCTGGGAACACCTTGGGATCCCCAGTAGAGCTAGAAGAAGTGGCCGGGGATAAGGAGGTCTGGGCTTCCCTGCTTAGGCTGCTTCCCCTAGACCTGACCCCGGATTAGCAGAAGTGGATCCATGGATGGCAATACATGAAATACCATGAAAAACATGCGAAAACCTCTTCATCTTTCCATGTTTTCCAGACAATTAGTGCAATAGTGGCCCTTCTACATCACAGAGCCAAAGTCCAGGGACCGAGATTCATGTGTGGAGCTGGAAAATCTGGGACTTTAAACTCATGGGCTTCTAAAGACAACTAGCACCTCAGAGTTGTTGGAAATGATTGTTGATGAGCCTGAAAACAAAGCATACATGGATGGTGTTTGTCCTACAAGCTGCTTTGAAGAAGTTCACTTTCCTGAAACTGACTGAGCCACCACCTCTGGAACAGTGGGAGCAGAGAACTTTAACAAAAGAGGAGAAAACCTTCGCAGATGTTGAAAAGCCTCAACATACATGAAACCAGGTGAAAGAGCTATTCCAAAAGCACCTTCAACCACTGAGCATCCACCAAACCACATGGATTCAGCAGCAGAACAGCTCTGTTACATCGAGGAAAGTTGGACGGATTCTGCAGCTGTTCTCCATGTTGATTTCTTGGAGAACTTTGCACACAAGATGCACAGAGAGATACAATCCTAGAGAGAAACTCTCCATACCCCAGTTCATGTTCATGGCATCATGTCATATGCAGCAGTCTTAGAAACTAAAGTTTGGTTATTGGCCACATTCCTGACTGTCAGAACAGTTGCTAAAGCTTTAAAGCTGTCCTTTGACAATGGAAACTGTCCGAAATAAACCTGTTCTAACTGTTGTCTATCATCCTGCCTCCACTCTGCTGTTTATTCATGATAAAACACCAGACATGTAGAAATGTCTCTGGATAAATGTCCACACACAGTCTGGGTGAAATGATGTCATCACATTACAACCTGCTTCCCTGGACTGAATTAACTGATGCTCATTTCAAGTCCAAAGTTGTCTGTGAAGATGAAAGGAATCAGATCTGGTAGTTTCAGGTATATTTTTAGATGATTATTTTCTTTAGGCTACACTGAGTAAAGGAGGTTGACAGAGAAAACACCAACACAAGCACCTTTCTGACTATTAAAGTATTAGTCTGACTGGAATATTAGTACATGTTTGTGAATGATCAAAGATTGGAAATTTAGAAATGACAAAGGTTTCCAACTAGCAATGACTATGACTGGATGGTTCAGTTTTTCTAGTGTTGGAGCTAAACAAACGTTTCATTGACGTGTTGTTCTTCGTTCAGTCCAGGTAAAGTGATGATGATGATGTGGTGACATCATTTCATTCCAGACCGTCTCTGGACACGACCAGCAGTCATCCAGTCATAGTCACTGCTGGTTGGAAACCTTTGTCATTTCTAAACTTACAATCTTTAATTATTCACAAACACAGAGAGAAGGCGGGGCCACGGATCAATATGGCTGCGCGCGCTCCCGCCTATGAGGATGCGTTTGTCGGTATAACACCGTCACACTTGAACACATTACAACGTAGAAGCTCTTCAAAAGTAGACTAGAAAAGTCACGTGGCTCTGATATATGAGCTAAGCTTCAAACGTATTGATATCTAGTCAAAAAAGAGTTCAGACCATCAGCAGTAGACACAAAAACCAGCACCAAGCGGATTCTAGACCTGAACACGAACCTTTAGACCAGCAGAGGAAGAGTCCGCTTTGGTCCTGTTGCTCGACTTCAAAGAGTTCTGCTTTGGGTCCTGGTCCATGCTTGTAAAGTTTTTCTCTGAATCCAGCAGCAGTGATGGTCGAACTGGTGAAGGATTGTTTATGCCCAGTGGCGTCATCGATGACGTTCTTCTTCTTCTTCCAGTAAGGTTTAACTTGTGCATTTCTGCCACCTACAGGACTGGAGTGGATCGGTAGATTGGTTGAAATAATCATAAAATTGTTGTTATTGTATAACTAAATGTTCTCCATGAATCCTACTTCAGGTACTTCATCAAACGTTTCTGTTTTCTGTCCCTCCAAGTAGATTCTCTGGTGTCACACTCACTATTTGCTGTGCTGTTTAGATAAATAGTCCACGTTTGAAACAGGAGACCTGAAAATACATGTCCAGGGCTCCATTTCAGAAGCAGAACCAACTCTAAACACTTGATCAGAAACCAGAACCAAGTCTGAACACCTGATCTGGAACTAGAACCAGAACCAAGTCTGAACACCTGATCTGAAACCAGAAACTCAGAGTTTGTTGACCTCAAGAAGATTTTTGGACTCAGTTTGTTGAATTTCCATTCTGAAATGGACCCCTGTAGAGCTCCAGTGTTGGAGAGGATGAAGAGATTTTTCTGTTGTCTCTCTGAGACTTTGAGATGAACTGATGCAGCATTGTGAACATTTTGTGAAAGAAGATCTAGAACCTTATATTCCAGTAGTTTCACCATCCATGTAACTGGTTTTATACAGTATGAGACCACATGGCCGAAAGGAAAAGGCATCCAAGCTCAAATCAGAAGACTGAGGGTTGAACAAAGTCAGAGTCAAAAATCTAACTTCAAGACAGCAAATTAAGTGAAGAAACTTTCAGTTTCATTGTGCTGAAAAAGGTTTTCCTGACTAGGAATAAAAACCAGGTCCAACATTTGACCCTACTGTCCTCAAAATT
>JBAMYA010047795.1:0-10204 GCA_037176975.1 Arrhamphus sclerolepis
CAGGGAGGGGGCGGGGCCTCAAACATGTGTGCTCAATTCCACGTTGACTGGGACGTTCAAAGACGTGTTCTTGGATTTGTGCATGCCAACAGTTTTGTGCATCTGGATTTTTTGGAGAACTTAGAGAGCTTTTGGATTTGAGCGTACGCCCTGTTTCAGTGGGAAATCCACACACGTCTTTGGACATGAGGCCCCTGAACATTCAGAACCAGTCCAACTTAAACATGATGTGCTGTTGACTGGGCTGAGAGACTGGCTCTGGTCAGTCTGGAAGGTTCTGGTCCATTTGAAAGGTTCTGATCGATCTGGACAGTTGTGGGTGGTCTAGAACAGTGTTCTACAACCCTGGTCCTCAGGGCCCACTGTCCTGCATGTTTCAGATGTTGAGGACCAGGGTTGTAGAACACTGGTTTAGAAGGTTCTGGTTGGCTTGGAAGGTTCTGGGTCATCTGGATCATCAGGTTCTACCTTTGGTCTAGAGACCTTCAGCTTGATCTCTTCCAAGCTGACCTAACCTTAGCCCTGAAGAGGTCTAGAAACCTGAATAGGTCTAGGAACTTGGAAGAGGTGTAGAAACCTGAATAGATCTAGGAACCTAAAGAGGTCTATGATCTGGAAGAGGTCTAGAAACAAAAAGGATTCTAGGACACTGAAATGGTCTCGGAACCTGAAGAGGTCTAGAAACTTGAAGAGGTCTTGAAACCTGAAGGATTCTAGGAATCTGAAGAGGTCTGGAAACCTGAAGAAGTCTAGAAACCTTAAGGGTTCCACAGAACCTGAAGAGGTCTAGAAACTTGAATGGTTCTCTGAACCTGAACTGGTCTGTGGACCTGAAGAGTTCTAGGAACTTAGACATGGTCTAGAAACTTGAATGGTTCTAAGAACCTAAAGCGGTTCTTGAAACCTGGAGAGGGCTAGAAGGGTTCTAGGAACCTGGAGGGGTCTAGAAATCTGAAGGGTTCTATGAACTTGAAGAGGTCTAGAATCCTGAAGGGTTCTAGGAACCCTGAAGAGGTCTAGAAACTTGAAGGGTTTTAGGAACCTGAAGTGGTATGGAAACCTGAAGAGGTCTAGAAACCTGAAGGGTTGTAGGATTCTGAAGAGGTCTAGAAACATTCCTGAAACCAGGTGGTAGTCTGCAGAAGCTGGTGACTCTGACCCAGATAGCAGGATGTGGAGATAATCAGGATCATGGAGAACATGCTGCTCATGGAGAACATGTTGCTTCTGGAGGAAGTTATCACTGATGATGTCACTGTGATAAGCCACAGTGATTGTGTTGAAACATTCACTTCAACCTGCTGCTTCCTCCTGATTGGCTGTCTAACCCATGATGCTAGCTGACATTAGCTTACATTCATTCTGACCAACTCCTAGCATCCTGATTTCTGACCCATCAACCAAAACTGTAGCACCTGGACCCCTGAAGTCCCTCTACTGACCACTAGAGGCTACAGTTCCTCTACTTACTGCCAGAAGATGCAGTTTCTCTACCTTCCAGTAGAGGCCTAGAGGCTGCAATTCCTCTAATGACCAACAGATGCTGCGGTTGCTCTAATGACCACTAGAGGCTGTAGTTCTTTTACTGACCTTACACTGACCACCAGAGGCTGCAGTTCCTCTACAGACCACTAGAGGCTGCAGTTCCTCTACAGACCACTAGAGGCTGTAGTTGCTCAAATGACCACTAGAGGCTACAGTTCCTCTACCGATCACTAGAGGCTGTGTTCTTTGTTGTAAAAAAAAATCTCCTGTCGGCAAGTCTTATTTCTTTTAAATGGAGCCATATTTATCAGGAACAGGTCAGGACTTCTACCACTGAGGTAGACCTCATCCAGATTCCTCTGACCTACTTTCCTTCAGATTTTTTCTTTTCTTTCTTTTTTTTAAATAAACAATGAAAGAGCAGGATCTGATGTTTGACCATGACTGAGACAAACTGAGCTGAACCTCTATCAGGACCTCTATCGGGACCACTATCAGGACCACTATCAGGACCAGACCTCAGTTTGTTCAGTTCTCAGGCTGATCAGGAACAAGGAGAACTACAGACCTGATCTGAGCTGACGTCACCATGACAAACACTGATACACACTAACACACACTATTACGCACTAACACACACCACTACACACTGACACACCACTATACACTAACACTATTACACACTAACACACACCACTACACACTGACACACACCACTATACACTAACACTGATACACGCTAACACACACTATTACACACTAACACACACCACTACACACTGACACACACCACTATACACTAACACTGATACATGCTAACACACACTATTACACACTAACACACCACTACACACTGACACACACCACTATATACTAACACTGATACACGCTAACACACAACACCACACACTAACACACACTATTACACACTGAGACACACCTCTATACACTCACACTGACACACACTTTTACACACTAACGCACACTATTACACACAAACACACTATTATGCACAAACACACTATTACGCACTAACACACAGCACTACACACTGACACACACCACTATACACTATCACTGATACACGCTAACACACTAACACACACTTTTACACACTAACGCACACTATTACACACAAACACACTATTACGCACTAACACACACCACTACACACTGACAGCAGCCCTCTAACTGGATCAGCCATCAGGTCACCTGACTTGCACGACTGATTGACGTCACCTGACTCACACAAAGACACGTCCTCGTGACCTGTTCACGTCTGGCCCCTCCTGCTTTCTGGTCCCGTCCTCTCACCTCTGACATCAGAGGACCGCAGCTGGAAGGCTTGAATAAGATGTATCAGGAGGATGAGAAGGGGCGGAGCCACACAGCCCCAGTCTTGTTGTGATTGGTCAGCTGTGAGGCTGGTGGGAGCTGAGTTCTGATTGGCTGTTTGTTGTATAAAAGAGAGAAGAATGGACAGATCTGCATCGTCTTCACCTCCACAGACTCCTGCCGCAGGTACTTCTGTCCTCCTGGTGTCCTGTCCTCCATCCTCCATCACTTCTTGCATTCTTGTCTCTGATTGACAGCAAGCACCACATTCCCATCATCATGTCTGACTGGAGCGAGTGCCTGACCTTCGGTGTGTCCATGGCCAGAGAGGCCAGCCAGGTATTTACTTTATGCTTATTTATTATTGAATTTAAGGAGAGACAGAAACATTACTATTTTAACACATATTTAAAATGACATTAAAAAGATAAACGTTAATTTCACTGAATATGTTTTCTTTTTCAGTTAATCACTCATTTAAATATTCTGCCTTTCTTTTGGACTTTAAACTGTCCTCAGCTGATATCCAATTCTCCAATTTTCTATTCAGTTCAACTCAACTTTATTTATAGTGTCTGTTTACAACAAAGTCATCTCTAGTTCTTCTGAGCAACATAGATCATGACCCTGAAGACCCTCAAAACCTAGACCAGTACCCGGCTGATCCTGCTGATTGCCAGCTGGGTAAAGGAAGACATGAGGAGGGAGACGATTATCAGGTTTATCCAGGCTTACAGAGTTTTAATCCAGGTTTATCCAGTTTTAATTTGGGTGTATTCAGGTTTAAAGAGTTTTAATATAGGTTTATCTAGTTTTAATGCAGTCCAGGATTATCCATGTTTATTTGGGTTTATCCCATTTTATCAAGGTTTATCCGGTTTCATCCAAGCTTATCCTATTTTATCCAGTTTTATTCAGGTTTATCCAGGTTTATCCAGCTTATCCAGGTTTTTCCAGGTTTATCCAGTTTTATGAAGGTTTCATCAAGTTTTATCCAATTTTAACCAGTTTTATCCAGTTTCATTCAGGTTTTTCCAGTTTTATCCAGATTTATCTAAGGTTTATTCAGTTTTATCCTGTTTTATCCAGTTTTGTCTAATTTAATTCAAGTTTATCCATCTTTATCCAGGTAATCCAGGTTTATCATATTTTATCCAGTTTTATTCAGGTTTATCCAGTTTTATTCAGGTTTATCTATCTTTATCCAGGTTTATCCAGTTTTAATCCAGGCTTGTCCAGGTTTATCCAGTTTTATCTAGGTTTCATCCAGTTTTATCCAATTTTAGCCAGTTTCATCAGGTTTTTCCAATTTTATCCAGATTTACCTAAGGTTCATTCAGTGTTATCCTATTTTTTCCAGTCTTGTCTAATTTAATTCAAGTTTATCCATCTTTATCCAGGTTATCCAGGCTTATCCTATTTTATCCAGTTTTATTCATTTTCATTCAGGTTTATCCATCTTAATCCAGGTTTATCCTATTTATCCAGGTTCATCCAGTTTTAATCCAAGTTTGTCCATTTTATTCAGGTTTATCCTATTTTAATCCAGGTTCATCAGTTTTACACCTGGTGTGTGTCTCAGCGTGTTCAGTAGAACACAGGAAATAGAGGATTCAGCTGAAAGCTTCCAGCAGAGCTGATGATGTCATCCAGGAGTTTCTCAATGACTTCAGCTGAAGTAAAACATTCCAGATTGATGAACTCCACATGCTCAGTGTCCTGCAAGGCTAGTAGGCATAGCTAGTAGATGTAGCTAGTAGGAGGAACTAGTAGGCGCTAGGCTGGTTTTAAGTGGATCTTTCTCCCGTCAGGTGGTTCTGACGGCGTTCCAGCAGCAGAAGGAGGTGAAGCTTAAAAGTTCTCCAGCTGATCTGGTGACAGAAACGGATCAGAGGGTCGAGAAGATCCTGATCTCTGCCATTAGGGGGCGCTACCCCCAGCACAGGTATGCTAACAGATATGACACTAGTTCCAGCTAGCTCCAGCTGTCTGACGTGACCTCTGACCACAGGTTCATTGGGGAGGAGTCTGTGGCCGCCGGAGAACGCGTCCAGCTGACAGACAGTCCCACCTGGATCATCGACCCCATTGATGGCACCGTCAACTTCGTCCACAGGTGAGAAGCTCTACCCACAGACACATGGACACACCTGAATCACAAAGTCACGTGATTTTCCTCACAGGTTTCCATTTGTGGCCATCTCCATTGCCTTTGCTGTCAACAAGCAGGTAAGTTCATGGTAGGAAAATGATTGGTTGGGAAAAGGTTGGCTAGCTGCTGCCTAGAACCAGCTAGCCTTGTTTCTAATTGAATTTATTATCCAGCTATGTATGTTTCCACTACCGGCCACTAGAGGCTGCAGTTCCTCTCCTGACTTCTCAGTCAGACAGAAAGTGGACTAATGTACTGTCGCTGTCAGACGGAGTTTGGAATCGTGTACAGCTGTGTGGAGGACAAGCTGTTCTATGCTCAGAGAGGTCGAGGAGCGTTCCTGAATGGGAAACCACTGAAGGTGTCTGGACAGGAAGGTGACATCACAACTCATGCTGCATTCACACGTACGCGGTTCATGTAGCGCATGCGTCCACCTCCACAGACATGAATGAGGGCCAGGCTGTTCGCCACTGATGCGCTGTAGGCCTCTGTGTCACGGCAGGTCCACAATGTCCAGCTAAGCAGGAACCTCCAGCCAATGAAATCGTAGAATGTGGGTCTATAGCGACTTGTCTATGATCAGACCTCACATTACAGGAAAATAGAGTAAAAACTAATAAAAGCGATGTTTGTGGTCACGTTTCAGAAATGAGGCTTGGGAGGAAGTGGGGGAGTAGGTGAATCAAGTATGACCTGGGACGTGGTTCTGGAGGCGTAGGGACTCAAAGTCAGAAAGGGGCAGCATGTGTGCAAATTTTTTTTCGGTCCTTTACACAATATGGAAATTAATGTAAAACAAAAAAATAAAGTACAAATAGAAAGCTAACTACTAAACTATGTGTCCTGTGTAGGGAAAAGTGATGTGCTGTTGCTATTTCTTTTAGGTCAACAAATCATTGTTAACATGAGTTCAGTCACATTATCATCGGCTTGGAAGACATGCAAGCAATAAAACACTGGTTTATTATTAAGCTATTTATTGTTGAAGATAAACACTTAAATATTGAACACTGAACAGTGAAACATGAACTTTGAAGAAATACAAAAATAAATAGCCTAATGGAAAAAAAAAAATCTGAAATCAGTCTTTCCTTCCTTAAAGGTGTATCCTAACCTGCTAGGGGCCTGTAGATATTATTATTTTTATTTTTTTAGCCCACACAGTAGTAGCAAAGTCACATTAAAGTTTATATCTAAGATATACGATTAAGACCTATAGAGGGAAATATGATCCGCCGTAAACACAGTGCATTTTATTTTGACAATTAGCGCAGTTTTTTATTTTGTATTTTGTACATGATTTCCTGTCCCTGCAGAGCGCCGTTGTCCAACGTCCGGCAAAACTAGAAGCTGACACACGGACTGAAATAGAGCTTTAGAGCTCTATTTCCTCTATATCTAGCTCTAGAGCTAGATATAGACATTCATTGGATTAGGTAGTTTAGATAATGTATTAATTAATTGAGGAATGGAACAAAATAAACAAAAAAAGAAAAGAGAAAAGTGCAGATTGCGAGTTATAAGGACTATAGATATGGAGAGGTGTGTCAGGTGCTGATGGACAGGTGTGCCAGGTGTTGATGGACAGGTGTGTCAGGTGTTGTGATGGTTGTCCCTCAGGCTGCATCATAATCTGACGTATTCAGCTGATGACTCTGTTCTCTCCAAGGATGCTGCATTTTAGTTTGATCAGGCAGAGAATCAGTCAGTAACTTTCTGTTCTCTCTCTCTCTCCCTCTCTTCTTTTGCTTGGGATACCTCGACTCACCAAACTATCTTATTTAGGCTCAATAGTTTCATTGTCTTTTATAATACATTAACCAAATGAAATTTTTTGATTACTATTCATTAGACTCAGCTTTATAACATTTTAATAACCACTAGACATGTCTTACAAAAAAAGCCTTATAGCCTTATAATACCACACAGACAGGGGTGCCTTTATTTTTCCCATCCTTGTCAGTCTAATTGAGAAACAGAGACAGAGAAAACACTGGGCTTTAATCCACAGAACACACAGTTCCCTTTCATGGGAGTGCTGTGAGAAACCCTTATTTGTCCATTCCTATCGGGGAGAAAGCGAGTTTCAAGCTCAGTTTGGTCTGAGCTGGAAGATTAGATGAAACCAGAGTGTTTTAAACCTCTTCTGTGGACGTGGATTAGAGTGAGCCAATCCCCCAGAACTCTGAAATGAAACAATACAAAGTACAGGTGGCCGAGTGGCAGAGGGCACATACCATGCAGTGAGCTTGAAACCTAAACAATCTATCATTCCAACCATCAGAAAAGCTCTAAAACATAAAATGTGCTTAAAAGACAGAGGTTGAAAGTATTAGAAGATTTGAATAAAAAGAAAATGGCAATGCAATCCAGTCATATTACCTGTTGTAGCATCACTGTGTTTCATACATTGTCACCTCTGAGAAATAATATACTTGAGTCATGCTAAATTAGATTTTGACCCAGGGAGGACAATTAATATTAATTTGCTAAAGAGACAGCTCAACTACATGAGCACTTAATAAGAAACATGAAAAGGGTGAGTCTCTGTAAAAGAGCTGCAGTCACTTTAAGCCAATTAGTACAAATGGAAGAGGTAGGACACTAACCCCTCTGCAGGGGGTGGAAGAAAGTGCATCCCGCCCATCCTGGACAGATACCGTCACTTAAATCGTCATCAATTATTCCTGGTATCTCATCTTACCCATGAGTAGGGCAGGTGCAGGGAACAATGCCAGGGTGCCCGTGGGAGCATGTGCCCTGGTCTCCCCATGTGTCTGAGTGCAAGGAGGAGAGGGCAACTGGTTTGGGGTGCATACTATATACGGTGTCATCCATACCTGTTATCTAAATCCTGTTCCAATGCAGGGCAAGCAGGTCACTTTACAGCTCATCACCAAATTAGAAAAACTACAGGTCAGACTGGGCAGCAGGCAGACCACAGAGAAGGGAGTGTTATGATTAAGTCTGCAGGCACTCATTCACCTCCCTCATAATGCAGAGGACTGTGGAAGACAAAACTCCAGGGAGAAACACTAGAATCTGTGGTGAGAAAATAAAGCAATGGTTACACAGTTTGTACAAACAGAACAGCTGTGTGTGTGCAGATGAGCAAGAAAATGTTACTCCACCAAATGCAGTAACAGTGATGAGTTGTAAATGACAACTGGTAAAAAGAAAATTAAAAATTAAGATTCACCTTATTATTATTGGAGGTTTGGTATTGTTACTGTATATTTGGAGATGCTTTTAATAGATGAGCAACATTTAGCTTAGCTCAAGAAAAGGAAGAATTGGCCCTGTCAAATTATTTGTGCATATGTTTTAGTGCAAAAAAAATGTTGCATATAGTTGCAGAGCTTCAAAAGTGATATATGTCTTGATATTGTAAGGATATCTTTTCTCTAGCGCAAAGCTCTACAATCTAGCCTCCTATTATTAACCAGAATGATGAGCAGCAATTTTATTTCTTAGGCGTTTATCAGTTTAGGGTCTTGTTTTTTTATATTGTTGTTGTGATCCTGCCAAGTCGTTTTAGCAGCTGACACATCAACTTAGTGTCCAGACTTCCCTGCTGTTCCATACATGCAGAATATGCTTTTCCCTTGTCCTTCTGAAATAAGAAAATATGCACCCTTAAAATATACAAACCGGTGTACTTCACTCAGTATTAATGGTGCACCCACAGATCCCGAAGCTAGTCATTGATTGATTTTGAACTTGCTGTTTCTTCTCACTTTTTGAGAATTAGATAACTTGTCCAGACTTCATTCATACTTCTTTTCATGGCCTATATGGTCAAAAACCGAGAAAACCAGAAGAACAAATAAGGCATACTGTAAAAATGTTTGTCTTTTCTCACATTTCTCAGTATACATTTGCATTTCAAAATGTTGGTGTGAAACAGTGCTTCTAGAAAGCCCATGCATGATAGCTGGGAGTATAAACTTCTTTCCAGTCCTACTAGAAACACACCAGCTGAGGCATTTTTTTCCCTAGTTGAAACCAAAAATGACTGCAACTCTATGTGTCAGCAAAAGAGTATCCATTAAGTTATCATCATGGAGGAAGAAGATACAGGATATGGGAGTATGTGTTGGATGTGCATGTTTCATAAAGTATGATGGCAAGGCTTCCCCCGCTTGTGTTTTTCTTGGGCATCTCTGCAGGTGTGAGAGGAGAGACCTCAGGGAGGGTGAAGAGTGACTGGCCTGCCTATCACTTTGAGGAGTAGAGTGAAATGCAACTTCACTGTAGATATCAGCTGAACTAAACTGTCCTCCCTTAGACACTGGATGCCTTCCCTTTACAATTCTAAGTCAGTCTTCTTATCAGTTCTTTTTTAAAGAAGTTTTCAGATGATGAAGCTGTTTCTGTCCCATAGAGTGGCAGGAGGAAAAAAACAACAAAAAAAAAACATGATCTCTGCCCCTTGTTTAACCACGAGAGGAAAAAGGGCATCTTATGGAAATTGTTGATTCTTTCAGAATATTTTAATATGTGCTTGAGCTGCTAAGAAATGATGCCTGTTATTGAAGCTTTTGCAGTCAGTATGTTATATGCATTTTTTATGTCTTTTTCATTTAAATTAATAACATACCTGCTTCTTCCTACTCAGGGTCATGGATGCTTGAGATCCATTAAAATTAGAATTTGTGGTGGAACCTGTCGTATCTAAACTTCTTTTGGCTGCTGAAGTTTGTCAGACATGCAGCTCCATGAGACAAAAGGCCATAGATGCAGTATTCATGCTGTGCCATTACCCTGGAAAGAAAAGTAATTGTAAAGCACAGAGGTTCTGGGCTGCTTTACTGCCTGGGAACAACAAAGTATTTTGCATCATATCCAGGAACACAAAAAGATTATACCGACTATCTGGAAGCTGAGATTGATCCTTAATTGGACCTTTAATGGGATTATAGTCAAATCAAATCAAACTTTATTTACATAGCACTTTTTAAACAATTAGATGCAGCACAAAGCGCTTAACATTGTAAAAACACAACAAAAAATCAACAAACAAAAAAACATTGTACCTTCTCATCCACTCACCCTTTCCCTTATACACACCCACAAACATAATACACAGACATATGTACACACACACACATATATATATATATATATATATATGTATTTATTTCTTTTTTTAAAGAAAGGAATATTTTTGGTTCATGCCGTCTGCAGCAGGACCCAACAAACACCATCTACATTTATGCCCATACCAAC
>JBAMYA010047796.1:0-10204 GCA_037176975.1 Arrhamphus sclerolepis
GGAAACGTTCTAAAATAATACAACATAAATTCATAAATGAGTTTAATTGCATGAAATAATGGGTTTGGAACAAAAAAGTTTTATGATTTCTCATCTTTTAAAATTTTTTTTTTTTTTTTTTTTTGTGGACTGAGACTTTTCTGCGACCTGCACCCACACGCTACTGTGATTTAATCTGACACACGCCTCACATCTTGTTATGATGCTTTGGCAAATTAAAAGTATAGACTGAGCACATCAGAACAGCCTGCAGAGACGACCTCACTTTCATCTAAACGAGACATTCTTGATTTTTGATAATTAACAAGCGTCTCCGCTCAAGTGGCTGTGAAACAGGTGCACAGCAGGGAGCATCTAAAAACTGCAACATAGCCGAAGAAAAAAGAAAAACAAGCTCTGCAATACCCAATCTTAAATATGAATAATGATAATTACTTAAATATCCATATCTTTTTCAATTTTGGTTTTTAGATTTCTTTTTTCTTTTTTTTTTTTCTAAACTGGAAAATATATATTTCAGTGAGCCATTTGGATATGCAAAGTCAAAGTTCATAAATCCAATGTCGTGACCTTAAATCATTCCCAAACTTGACATTATTTCCCGCATACCTCTGAAAAAAAGTAGCACAAAGCTGCAAGACCATCTCCAAAAGAGGCACGTCCTACTGCAGCGATAGTGGAGTCAATTAGTTGATTCTAATCTCTAAAAAATCAGTCATAGTATATTACGATCACTCTACTTTAAAGAAAAGCTTAAAAGAAATGTAAGCAAAGCCTGCAAATCTGAATATTCTCATGTTTTTAAAATAAATAAATGAAATAAAACTGGAACCCAGCATTTAGAGGTAGAGTCAGCTTAAGTTAAAAGTCTTTAGGCCTTTGTGTTGTATCTTTAATTTACTGTACTTTCACTGCGTCATTTACTTTTTGCTCATCTGTATTCCATTCTTCCCTGACAATTATCCTTTGTCCTCTCCTTTTTTCCTCTCTTTTCCCTTCCCCTTTCAGTCAATCCCTTCTAATTCTAATTAAAAGCAAGAAATGTCATCTTTTATTAATGATGCTGTTAATGAAACAGAGGCCGCTTTTGTCTGTGACAAAAGTTTTCCTCCAATTAATTTCCTGCAATTAAAGTTGAGGGAAAACATTTGCTCAGTGTTTTGCTCTCTCTCTCTCTCTTTGTCTCTGTGTGTGTGTGTGTGTGTGTGTGTGTGTGTGTCTTCCTTGTTGGGGTTTATGTCTGGAGGTGATAATCATTAAAAGTGTGGAACATACAATGAAATTAGGACTGCAGTTATCTTTTTAGTGGTATCAGTATCTTTCTAAGATAAACCAATTAAAATAAACAGTTTTTCTCGTAGTAAATAAGCTCCCATTCATACATGAATTCAGGTGTTATTAAGTCATTTCACCTCAAGGATCAGTTTTGGGTTTTTTTTTTTTTTTATAACTAGCAGAAACCCTTCTCTAAATCCTCCCACTCATCATCATACTTACATCAGTAAGTAAACAGACAATCAGTTTGAAGTGATTTATTTTATTTAATACTACAGGTGGTGCAGCAGCATTTTCTTTTGGCACCACTAAATGATCAAAGTTCTTCTTTTTTTTTATTATGTGTGTATTTTTGGAGAAATTGTTTAGGTCAAAGCTGCAGCTTGAGATTTACAAGCCATTTTCATCATGATGTACCGATATTTGTCTTTTATTACTGTCTTAGCGGGATTTATATCCGTATAGACTGCCAAGCATTGCTGTAGAACAGAAATGTTCCAATTACCAATCAGCATTACAGTCTGTTTGGCAAGCTCGCTCTGTAATCTCAGTCTGCTGCGGACAGAAACCAAGTTGCTGCTGACGCGATGTAGGTACGTCCAGAAAATGAAAATGTCTGAGCTGACAGTGTTCCACTGCCAGTTTCGTTTCCTCGCATTTTGTAGCGTCTCAAATACGTAAATTGCAAACAAACAACAAAAAGAAAACAATAGATGTCTTTAACCACAGAAGAACCCATAATCTTTAAAGGAAAACAAACTAAAAAAAAAAAAAGAATTGCACATATAAAAGCACATATTTTGGAAAACCATCGATGAGTCATGCAAGTTTTAGTTCCTGATATGTATCCACTGGAGACGTGCCCACCATCAGTGTAAAGCTAGCACGGCACGGCTAATTTCCCACACTTGGTTATATCGTGGAAGCAAAGACAAATCTTGAGGGAGCTTCCAATGCATTTAAGGTGTTTACAGAATTCACGGGAGCCACAGATCCACCAGTGATGTCCCAATTATCCGGATAGGTGCTGAGTGTTAAAGCCATTTGAGTCTCCCTTGAGTGGTGTGTTATTGACAAAACTGCTTTGTGGCAATTTGTGGATAACTATGCTGTTTTTATCTGTAGTTTTGAGTGTATACGTGCGTGTACGTGTGCTCTCAAATGCCGAAGTATGAGAGGAAAAGCTATTAAATTGAGCACATACCACTCAAACGGCATCAACAAAAGCGTGGACGCAAACATCCTCCTTTCCTTTCGCTCTGCATGTTAAAGGTTCTTTCTTTTTTCCCAGCAGTGAGCCATTTTTCCACGAGCGGCTCCTCAATCATCTCACGTGGAGAGAGAAGAATAGACAGAAGTACATAGGGTCTAATTAACCCAAGAATTAAAGGCAGAAAATTATAATAGAATATTGAGTCACTGTGTCAAGACACTGTGAATTTCATAGCTATGCTTTTATCTTTCAGTCTTTCCTTTCAGAGGTCAAATTAGGGCGACAGATACAGGCAGTAATAAAAATACATAAAAATATTACATAAATGAAAAAAGGAAAAAAGAAACATAATATACAGTCAAAAACGACCTACTCTTAGTAAAGGTCTAAACTAAAGCATTTCCATTTCATTTGAAATGCCAAATCTATTTTTCATGAAGAAACAGCCTTTCATTCAACAGAAACAATGAAAATATCTGAGTTTTCTCTTTTTAACAGTTCAGAAATACCACATTCATTCAGTGGACACCACTCATGTGTTTTCTCCACCAAAGTAGGTTAACATTGTTGTTATTGTTCCTTAAGGTACTGCAAAAGTGTTTGGTTTTTTTATTATTAGGTATTTATGCAGCCAAAGAAAGTATCACAAATGTGAAGAAAGTGGTTTTGAATGCAGTTTACTGAAGGCACTTCCAAAAATCGGCAAATGACATAAACCAACAAGGCAGCCACCACGACCACTACAGGAGGAGAATGAACAAATAACACAGAACACACTCTAAACACACCCTAAACACATCCACTGTCAAAACACACATCCATACCTCACGAGGACATCCATATGAGCACATGCAGGGCAGGAAGCAGCTGTGTGTGTGGAGCTTGAAGATATATTTTTCACAAATATGAAGATACATATTTCTCCTCAGCTGGGGAGAGATGCTTCCTTCTCTGAACGTATGGCGTTAAAAGCTCCTTTCCCAGCAGCTCCAGGAACACATCCTCTTCTTGTTTAGCTTATTAGACATCCAGATGTGCTTATATGAGGACACATTGACGATGTAATGGAAGATGACCAGTCCTCCTCCTGCAGCTGTTGATGTTCCAGTCACCTTGTCCAGGTCGTCTGCACCTCTGTTGTTGTGGTTATACTCCAGGATGATGGCTAGCTTCCTGTCCCCACCATGATGTTGTGGTGGGAGTGGGGGGGTTAAGAGACTAGGGTGGTGGTGGAGGTGAAGACAAACTTTGAAGAGAGGGCCTCTCTCCTCCACAGTGCAAGCAACACAGGTGGAAGCGCTGGCTTGTTCTTTCAAACTTTCAAACTAACCACGGTGATCTTCCTCTTCGAGAGCTGCTGTCTGAGTTCATGAGAGGTGAAGAGATTGTTACACGTGACATTGTGTCCCCCCAGTCCTTCTGTCACATCAAGCATGACCAGCATCCTCTGGTTCTTCTCGGAGCCTGTCTGAGATCAATCAGCAGCGTGTTTGTGTTTTGGGGTGTGTAACTGACTGTGACTGTGATTTTAAGAGCCCAAAGGCAGGATTTGTCCTCAAGTTGTATAGAAATTCCACTAAAATTTGAATGAAGGCAATATTTCCCTTTTTCTAACGTTGGGGTCACTTCAGGAAAAAGTCATAAAATTTCAAGTTGAAAAAAGAAAAAAAAACTGTGTAGTTCAACACAGTTTTGTGTCATTTTTGACCCAAAGATAATAGGAGGTTTTTTTTTTATTTTATAAGAGGAATTCATATTCTGTTGATCTTAAAGTCTGTTTCGATCATTCCAACTGGTTTTATTCAGATCAGTTCCATTCAAAATACTTTATTAATGTCCAAAGACAAATTCTCAGTTATATTCTATATTATATAATATGTATATTATATATATTATTAAATTATAATAAATTAACCAAAACAGTTTTGAAATTGTGATCCACCCATCCATCCACCCATCCATCAATCCACCATTCACCTATCCATTCATCCAACCATCCACCCACCCATCCATCCACCATTCACCTATCCATTCATCCATCCATCCACCCACCCATCCATCCATCCATCCACCATTCACCTATCCATTCATCCATCCATCCATCCACCATTCACCCATCCATCCATCCATCCACCATTCACCTATCCATCCATCCACCATTCACCCATCCATCTATCCACCCATCCACCATTCACCTATCCATTCATTCATCCGTCCACCCACCCATCCATCCACCATTCACCCATCCAACCATCCACCCACCCATCCAACCATCCACCATTCACCCATCCATCCAACCATCCATCCACCCACCACCCATCCATCCATCCATCCATCCATCCAACCATCCACCCACCATCCGTCCATCCATCCATCCAACCATCTATCCATCCATCCATCCATCCACCATTCACCTATCCATTCATCCATCCATCCACCCACCCATCCATCCACCATTCACCCATCCATCCACCCACCACCCACCCACCCATCCATCCATCCAACCATCTATCCATCCATCCACCCATCCTTCCATCCATCCAACCAACCATCCACCCACCCATCCATCCATCCAACCATCTATCCATCCATCCATCCAACCATCCACCATTCACCCATCCATCCATCCACCAACCATCCACCCACCACCCATCCACCCATCCTTCCAACCATCCACCCACCCATCCAGTCACACATTCATTCACATACACACACCATCACACCTCACACACACACACCGATCAACGCCTGTCTGGTGTCTCGTGTCTTTGTTCTGTTGTATTTCATTGTTGATGATTTTCGCCCTCTCAGACAGAATCAAGGTTACTGTTGTTAATAAATTATGTTAGATCAGACTGTCAAAGAGAGCTGGTGAAGGACACATTCACTCTCACTCACACTCACACACAGAACATATCAGTTCGCATATAAATCAAACGAAGAAAAAGAAATCATAAAATAAAATAGATATGCATTAGGGGAATAAAATGAAAAAACAACAACAAAACAATTAAAATAGGTTTGCACAATATGACTCAATTAATTGAACAGTTTTCCTTTGAATACAATTAATGAGCTATTATTTTTATTTATGTTTTATTTTTTCTTTAAATAGGCTATTAATACCTGAAGATTTTTCTAATTAAATTCTACATATCTTTGAGATTTTGAAATAGGTGACATGTACATAAGCACTTACAGTTTCAAAGTATTAAAAAAAATAAGAAATAAGAAATTTACATGGCCAAGATTACACTGGTTATAGGTTTTTACATTTTTTTGACCAGTTTTAAATCAATTGTCCAGCTCCATTTTAAACATCATCTGCTCTAAAAAACAGTCACAACAAATCAAATCTTTAGAACAACTTTCTCTGTTTTCAAACTTAAGTGGATTCTGGTAAAGTTTCAGTTTCACTGGTTTGATTTTGAAGAAATTGACCTTTTTAAGAATAACACATAATGGGCATATCTAAAAATAAATAAATAAATAAAAGAAGAAGACTGTTTTCATGGCTGCTGATGAAAGGCACAGTTCCACATAGATGTACTTCAGTATTCACCTCTTCTCTAAAACCATCCTGAATGTGCAATAACTGTTGTTCTTTAAAGATGAATAAAGTACGATTGTCTTTTCAGTTTTATCCATTTTACTTCAATTCAGTTTCTTACCCTGTGAAATGGCTCCAATTTATTCTTTACACCCATTTTAATAATGAATATAAGGAAATTATACCTATATCATACACATTATATGAAAATCTTATTTGCACAGTCAAGTAAAATTAACATATTTGAATTTTACACCTACTAGTCAGTAAGATATTGAACTCATTGATATTGAACCTACTTTTTCAGTTCCTAATTTAACAGAAAATTTCAAGGCTTTACTTTACTCATCACTCATAACATGTGACGTGATTTATATCTGACCCTCAGTGATAGGCAAACACAAAGTGTTTAAGCTGATAAGCACAATTTTTCTGTCTTTTGCCTTTAATGGATCGCCCTTTACACAGCTGAGAGAATGTTTTCAATAAAGACTGACTGATACTTTCTGTCACTGGTGGAGCTTGCGCATGGCATCGCGAGAATTGTGCCCTTAGTCAGTCTTTAAAGTCAGCTTCATGGATCTGCCTCATTTTTCAATACCCGGTCCAGATATTTAGACAACGTCAGGCAAGTATCCAAAATAAAATATGCATCCCTAGTCCAGGAAACAAAATAACTTCCTGTCCCACCATACAAATATATGTACAATCTCAAATATTGATACACTTAATGTGAGCAGATTTTCAGCACTCTTGTTTTTGGTGTGTCACTTCTTCTCTTATGTTTAAGTACTGATTGGATGTGTGTGTGTGTGTGTTTTCATTTCTGCTCTACATCTTATCAGTTTCATTTCTGTGGCAAAGCCAACAGCCATGCTGTAGAAGATTTGCCAGCCTCATTATTTAGCAACATTATAAGCCTTGATAAAGTTCCTTGTTTGGGGGCCAGTAAGATAGAAAGGCGAGGCATGATAGTGTCTATGCATGTGATTCATCGAGCCTGTTCTCTGCCATGCTCTTCATCCCATCCTCCTTGTAGGTGGCAGATTATAGGGCAGACTAATGAATGTCACTCTAAATGAATGACTGGAGCTGCCAATTGTACCGCTGCCTCAGCCGCGGGCCTGTCACCGCTCACTAATGATTAAATACCATGCACTTACTCCTCCTTTCCCTCTTCTTGTTTCCTTGAGGCTGCTCTCCTACATCACCTTATCCCTTCTTTTAAAGGAGCTTGTTATGGTTCCAGATGAGAGGAAAAATTGGACATGGAATCCTATCCTATCTTTAGATGGATGGGCGCTTTTCTGATTGTTTTCTTTAGCAGGCCCAGCGCACATAAAACGTCCTCTCAGAGATTTGACGAGGTAGCTCTACCTGCTACATTGTGCTTATTGCAGATCGAGATGACAGGGTAATGTGATTTCTGACTGAAGTGTGGTGAGGCTAGAATGAAAATTTGCTGTCTACAGGCCACATTTGTGTGTGTGTGTAAACAGAAGAAGAAGATGCTATTGTCTCTGTGTCAATTCTTCACCATTGCATATGTGTGTTCAGAGGCCTGGGTAAGTGGTTCTTTTGTTTTCCAAAAAAGTCACTCCTTGCTTGTTTCAGTTCCTGTGGCTAGTTTTGATGTGCTGCTATCTGATTTGGCGCCACTCCTCACTACTTCATAACCCCATGGCCCTGCAGGAACATTTTAAAGCCTCTATTTTCTGTCAGTGCATTGCTTTTTCCTTTGGGGTCTTGATCTGGTGGGTGTCCATCCATCACAATGCCTGAGATGCTGTGTTTCAGCCCTGCAGACACTGATACTTATCTGATGAGATGAGCAGCAGCTGCAGTGCATTCATGTCCTGTTCTTAAGTTGTTTTAGACTACTGCTGCTGTATTGCTATCTTCGTTTTTTTGAAATTGTTGTTGCAGAGGAAAAGAAAGTTGTATTGGTTTGATCCATGATTGCTTGATATCATTTGCTCTGATCTGATATGATAGAGTGTGTCACTTCTGCTATCTTATATCTGTGTTTGCCTTATTGTTGTCTTTGATATAATAGACAGTTTTCATTCCCTATCTCTTCTCTGGGAAAAACCTCTGCTCAGGTCTAATCCTGTTAATGCTAGAATCTGATTAGAGGCTGTGTACCACAAAAGGCAGTATATGTTTGTGCCTGCACATCTGTCCAAGCAAGAATGCGGTTTAATTCAAATATAAAAAAAATTAAAATAAATGAATAAAAAAGGAAAAAAGATACAAATATAATGCACGACAGACAATTCAAATTCTACATTCACCTATCAACAGTGTCACAGGTAATTGTAATAATATCATGCAACTAGAGCTGCAAGCTGGAAAACATGCACGATGTGATGGCATTGTCAGCATGCTAACATCGAACTCAGAAAAGCAATCATTCATAGAGGCACTGCCCAGAACAGAAATGGCTTTTATTGGAAAAAATGCACATATGTTATTTAACTACTATTTGCAATGAACAGACTGAAGTGCACGGCACTACAGTCTCTTGACCATTTTTGCAAAACATTTTCTTGCCTCGCCTTAACACTGACAGACGGCAAAAAAAAAAAAAAATCCCGCTTTTTGGAATTTTGAAATAAATAAAAATCTTTAAATAAATAAGTCATTGGTGAAATAGCTCAAGGAATGTTGAGGAATTACATGAACCCTAGGTCTGTTACTAGAGGAGTATAAACTTTGGTTAGTTGGCAAAATGGCGTGACTTGAAGCAGTTTAAAAATAGAACAGAATATACATTGACAGCATAACATCCGTTAATGTCCGTCCAGACAGCAGAGGGCTCATGGCCCAGAGAACCAGACCTATATGACAGTCCTGTAGAAACAGTGGTTATGAACTCTCCTCCTCATTTTGCTTCTGTCTGACATTTGATAGTTGATTGGTACAGACACTGGCAGACACATGAAACTGATTTATTGCTAAATGAAAAACGTGCACTTTCTGTACACTCATGAAGTGAAAAATTACCTTGGAATGTCTGTAGAAACCCTATCCACACTATCACTTAAAAGAAGTGACATTTATGCATCTTTTCAGAGGTTTATTATAGAAATTTAATCTAATGCTAGTTCCCCTTGGGCTAACATTAAATCATTATCCTGCAAATATATATTACATTTAAAAAAAAAAGAAGAAAAAAAAAAACAAAAAAACTCATGGTTACACAAATTACTATTTAAAAATCAATTTAGGATTGTGTTAAATCTGGAATATTCTTATGCTATGCTAATTTAGCATAGTTGTACAGCAACGGTGCTAAGTTAGCATTGCTTTCGCTGTTTTGCAACATTGCAAAAACATTGCTTGAAAAACAGATTTGAGTGAATGTTACTTTGACACAAACTGTAACACCCAACTAATCCTTGATGCAGACCATGCACACCAATTAATGGAAACAATATTATTTGATGGAAGTGCTCAGGGATAGATCAGGAACACAACAAAGACCTGAAGTTGCTAAGCTGCCCTTCAAATACCCTAGATCCCCATCTCTTCAAGAATTTGCAGAAAGCGCCAGAACAAGTGAGATGTGTTGATTATCTAACAGAAAACTGAAAAAGATTAGAAAAACCAAACAATGACGTCTTTGTGCCATAAACCATTGGGTCAAAAATGTTTTGTTAATAGCATTAGAAAGGTGGTTTTGGTTTAGAGTTGTTGCATTTATCTACTGGTCTTCCTGGTCTTTAATAAGTTTACTGCTTTTTGTTTCCAATCCATGTATTTATGTATGTATCCATCTATCTATGCTACTCATAAATGCTCCATGATCTTTTTCATTTGTCCGCTGCAGGAACAAACATCCCTAGAATGTCAATTTGTTTTTTTTCCAACTACAATCATGGTCATTGTTATGTGGTCGGTGTTATTCACAAGTTTTAATATATGCCGTGGTGACACTATAATGCCACACTAAATTACTCTTATCAGACTGCGCATGGACGCAATCTGTCAAGTTGTCACATCTGCACAGCAATGAGGAAACATCAAATGAGGGGTTTTGGATTTGTTACGATGTAGAAAACCACAGCTTTCTCCGTCATTTGATGGATTGGTACCATTCAGATGGTAGAATGACAATATGAAAGACAGTATAATGGTACTGTCTTTTTAAAAAAAAAAAAGTA
>JBAMYA010047797.1:0-10203 GCA_037176975.1 Arrhamphus sclerolepis
GAGCAACTTTCAGCTCTTTCTTTAGGGTTGAATGTTGAGTTGCCTCTGATATATTAAATGATCTTGTAAGTTGTTTTGACAGTTTCTCATACTTTTATGACATCAATAGTCTGATACCAGTTTTACTTCAAAGGTGGCAAATGCTGCTAACTGTCCATCAAATAACATCAAACCTTTCTATTAGAGGTGGTTGCATTTTATTTCATTTATTTTTTTGCTGTTGTTGTTTTTGTTACCACCACAGTCTTGATATCATTGTTGTTGGTGTAAGAATCATGCAGATACCCAATAACCCTACAGTATTTGTGAAAAGATTTAATCATTTTTGCACAAGACTGTTTATAGTAATGCTCCCAAAATAACTGTTACAGTAAATATGAGGCAACAAGAAATACTAAAATGATGCAAAATACGATCATGTACAAAACTTAGTACCCCCTCAGTTAATCGTTTTATGTGCGCGCGGAGACACACGTGCGTTTGTGTTAAAACATGATCCTGATTTTGATTCTGCAAATATAGCATCAGATGAATAACAACATTACTTTTCTCACTGTGACATTTATTTAATTAGCAAGTATGAATCCAAAAACAAAACAGCAATTCACCACAAATGTAAGACTGTAAAAGGTCAGAAACACTAAAAATAAAAATATTAAATTACAAAAAAAAAAAAAAGCAGCTATAGGGTTTCCTGGCAAAAGCCTCTTTTCTTTGAAAAACAATGAAGGTCACAAAGCTGCATCTCAACAAACCACAGGATTTCTGAAACAATGTCCTATGGACAGATAAGACCAACATGTGGATGTTTGACCTCAATACACAGTGTGATGTTTGGCAAAAACCAAATGCAGCAAACACCACTGTCAAGGTGGTGGCCTGAGTACCTTTTGGTCACTGAATGGACTATAAACTACTCTGCAGAGTAATACGTCTCCCCTTAGTATGTTATTCTAAAGGTATATGTATGTGAGGCCTTCTGTCCATCAGCTAAAGTTTAGTCAAAAATAGGAAAGGCTATAGCTATGCCAACAAAGTCCAGACCTCAACCTAACTGAAGTACCATTGGAGGACTTACATTGTATATATAGATTCTATATCTATATTGCATAAATTAGTGTACATTTGTGCATGTTTAAATTTCCTTAATTATATATATATAACATTGAAAAGAGGGGTTAAAGAATGGAAGTCTCTTTCCTCATAAGCCTTGCCTGTCCTAGTGCTTATTTATTTATGTATGAGACTGTTTCATTCAGCTCAGACACTGCCTCTAATTACCCTTAACCCTATGTGTCCAAGGATGGAGCTGGCAGGTTGGTACCCTCTTGCCCGGTGTCTGCCACCCACTAGGCCTGACCATGTTCTCCATTTCATTTACCTTATGCTTCCAGTCCACAGCCAGAGGCAAAAACAAAAGCAAATATGCACCTGCAAGGTAGCATCTCTTGGGATTAAAGCAGTCTAGTGTTGTTTGCATTTTGACAGGGTGTTTTTAATTTCACCTGCCAGTAAAGGTTTGTTCAAACACTCTCTCCGGACCTGTGTCTAGTGTGACCTACCACTGACATACGGTCACAGTTCCCAGAGCTCACTGCCGAAGGACCTGCTGGCTCCAAATGAGTATCTTACCTTTGCTGTGAAAGTGAAAAGAAGATTGTGCTACATTAATTTATTGCTTGGTACCTCAACTCTCATCTTATACTGACTCTTCTTGAAATTACATAATCAACTGGGCTGCATTTATTTGAGGTCGACATTGGCAAGTCAGTGAGAACTTTTCAGTCTATTTTGCTTTTGTCATTGCATTGCAATGCTTTTTCTCTCGCACAAACACACATTGACACACCAATGAATGCTTTGGGTTAATGTGGGGCTTAGTACCCAGCCCAAGGACCCCTAACCCTAACCACCAGCCTCCTAGTTGATAGACAGTTGCTCTACCCTCTGAGGAATTGGTGTCCCATGTAGGAAACTGAAATACCTAGAAATTTGTATTTTTGCATATACGCTTTTGTGTTATAAAAGAAAAATCTATGAAATAAATAAATAAAAGAAGAAACTCTAATAATGCTTTGTTCTCAGTTTCATGTTTCTTCATACCAACTGGACCATATAGCCTACTGAAGACCATGAGGGCGGAGTAATAAAAATCTCTTGTCGTCATAGTGAAAACACTGCACGCAGCAGGTAGCTCAACAAACGAAGTAGACGTAGGACTATTTATACGCACACAATGGTTAGCAAGAGACAGGTGTGGATCATTACAGCAACCAGGCTCTCTTTGGGAGAAATGGATTACTAAGCGTCAGCTTTCTCCATCTGGTACCATTACTCCATTTATAAAGTGGGCTGTAATGCAACATTCAAGACTTCTTCCAAACTAAATTTGCTGATGTTCTGACACTTCATAAGAACAAGTTCTGGGAGTGGAAAGGTGTGAAGAATGTTAAAATCTAAAAAGAAAAAAAAGAGAAAGAAAAAAGGGAACAAAAAACAATAACAATGCTTCTGCAATTTAAACAATGGACAAATCTTAGTTGTGCAAAGTATTAAGTCTGCCTCAGCAGTACATTGTCTTGCACCAAATATATCATACAGTATTTTACCTAATGCAGTTAAAAGAAAGAAACATTCTTGAAACATTTCCAAAAAGAGCATATTTTTTCTGAAACTACCCTAAAAACACAATACATTGTTCAAATTGTATGAATAGAACATTCTAAGATATTTTGATGGACTGGCAGCATATCCGGGGTACCTTATGAAGACACCTTTTGGTTACCATAGTAATGAAAGGCATATAGCCCATCAGGTTATATGCATGTGTTGAACCTTTATTGTTGTGCCATAAAATAGACCAAAGCCTGCAAAGATGTGCAAGTAGCCAAACTCAAGTTCACTGCTACCCTCGCATGTCGTCTCTTCTAACCGCAGCACATGTTCACAACACCCTTGTCATCATGGCAGTGTTAATTATGGAGGTATTACTGCGGTACTTAGGTTTGTGCTCTACCTATTCTTTTGCTGCCTGGCTGCACCCTCCTCTCATCTAGGAGCTATACAGTATTCTGCTCCCGCCGCTGCTGTCACCATTTCATGAGCAACTCAGCGCAGAATCAGTCTGATTATATAATTTAAGGGTGTTAAAGGAGTGAATTACAGTATTCACTCCATGTCCCTATCCTAGTTATTTGAGCATCAAGCAAAATAAATAAATGTGAAGAAATAAAAAACCTTGCAGTAAATTTCAGTTTGCTGCCTGCTTCTGGGTATTACTTTGAATTTAGTGTCTTATGGGGACTGAGCTCAACTAGAGCTTGTTTGGAACTTGTATTGTGATTATTAAATTGCGGTTAAATAATATGTGCACTCATGCTTTGCATTGACTATTATAGGCGTAATTATTTTTGCTTATGATTCCCCTTGGATGTTTGGTTTCAGCAGAGGGATGGGTAAGGAATTCTTTAAATCAGCACAAACTAAACTGCTGCATGCCGCCAAAACCCCTCAGTCCAAGTTTTACATCCCTCCATTGCTGGTCACCTGTTATCGTGCTACAGAAATGATTGATGAGAAAAGATTGTCTGCTTCAAGCTATTCATTAAGAATTTTAATTGTTTGCTGCCCAGTTGAATCTATTAGCCCACTGCTGCATATCACTGCAGTGTTTAGATTCACACCCAACTGTGAAATTAAATGCATATTCGCCCTCTTGGTACATATAGCTTTGACAGTACGAAGAGACTGATCCTTGAGCTTGTACACACGAGATATTATCTTCCACTATGGCACTGCTTATGTCATCTTTTCACAGTAGATTCTAAATAGTATTTGGTATAGTTTCCTGTAATTCCCCATGCCATGCTGAGCTTTGTGTTTTTGCAAGTAGCAACCTGGCCACTGCTTGGATGACTGAGAAAATGTAACAGATACTCTGCATTGACATAATAATCTCTACTATGTGGTTTATCTGACTAAATTCAACCAAAAATCCCAGATACAAGCTTACACTTGACGTTTAGGCTCATTTCTGCAATTCACTGACCTAGTACTCCCACTACAACACACAATTTTATTCATATTGGCATATTAAGCAAGTGCTCAACTCAATTCTTTTGCTGTGTCTTTGAAGAAAGCTGAAAGTGATACTACTGCTAGCAACTACAGCTGCTAGCACCCCTTCTCTAGTGTCTGATGATGGACTTTGCATTTTATGAATGCCTTATTACTTTTTTAATTGGGCCCATAATTTGATCCAATCTCGGAATGTAAATTCATGAAACAAGTCTTGCTGCGAAACATGATATCCCTGGTAAAGGTAAGCTGCTCTGTGGACTCAAAAACACTAAAAACACAAATGATTAACAATTGGGTCTATATGTAACATGAAAAAACAAACAAAAACAGGGTCCCCCAGCAATTACACCAGCAAACACTAGGTGGAGGATATTGTTCTTTTCAGCAATGCTGTATCTTGCAGGGCTGAACTTTCTTTGATTTACTTATAGCTGAAAGCAAATAAAGTGAATCTTATGTGAGCTGGAGCTATTAAGTGTAGAGTAAAAATATATATATACTTTCTCTCCAGCTCAAAAACAACATAGTAAGTAATAAAGGTAAATGCAGAAGAAAATGTTATGCTAATAGGGTGACTAATTACATTTGTTCCGGTCAGCATCAACTAACATCTATTAACATCTCTGGGGAGGAGCATGGGAGGACATGAAATAAGGTTTCCAGCTATAGTGCATCTGTGCAACTTAGAAGCATATCACACTCAATGTTCATATTGAATTACTGTGGCTTGTATATCAGCTTGTTTATCCTTCACCAAAATGAGATAGAAGAATTTTATGGGCATATAATTTGTTACAGTACTTCACAAATATGAATATACTTTGACATTTGGACCTTAATTATTTCTGAAATGCTCTATTTGCATTGTTAATTAGCCAAGCAGAGTAGTAGACCGCCTTAAACAAAGGAGGCACCTGACCTTGCTAATATTTAAATAATATAACCAATAATATGTAATTTCCACTGCTAAGAGAGGCACAGCATGGAGAGATTGTTTCCTCCCTCTCACTATCTAATATTGGCCTGGTCTAGAGACTTGACTTAATAAAAATGCAATTAAACATTCATTTATTTTCTGAAGTAGCTAAAAATTGAAAGGAACATAGCATTTATGAAACTACTTGACTAACAATGCAACCTGACAACAGAAAATACTCTGTAGCATTGAAAAGTTTCCAGAGACTGTTCAACATCTTTCACAGATGTCTTCAGAGATTGACATTTACTGTCCCTAAATTTACAAGACAATATAAATAAGTGCAAGATGTACTCTGCCAGAGAAACAATTGTGCCCAAGGTGTGATTTTATATACTTTGCTGTTGTAATATGATTTAAAGAATTGACATATATTTGAGTAAAATTGTTTTACATATGGGTGGCATTGTGCGCCCAGGTTAGGATTGTTGCCTCACAGCAAAAAGGCTTTCATCTGAGGTCTGTGTGAGATTTACTGGTTGTTTTATATTGGTTGAAGAAAACTGCTTTAACCCCTGCCAATCAGGGGGCAAGATGTGAACATACTCTTTGAACAGCTCATCAGTGCATCACGGGGCTATCGCAGAAAACAGTTAACATTGCACACTCATACCTGCAGCCAATTTAAACTCACCAGTTAACTAAGTGTAAAGTGCATGACTCTGGACTGCAGACAAGAGGCGAAAAAAAGCAAAAAGAGTTATTGTTCTTACATACATAAATATTTAATGAAGAGTACAAAGAAAATGATCTGTGTTCCCACTGTTAGAGTAATCTTTATCCCACAGTTTAGGAAATCTTAGAGGCAGACCTTGAACTGATGAAAGGTCTAACCTCCTTGTGGTTTAATGTTTATCCTTGCAGCCTTTTCTTGCAGCCACATTTCCATTTCAAACTATCAGTAAACATAATATCAGCAATATGTATACATCCAGCATATATGTGGTCCTTTAGAATAGATTAAGCACACAAAATACAGCACAGTACAGATCCTTGGCCCGTGACATATTGTGTACACTAAATGTGCAACTATGATTTGTTTCTAAAACATTTTCAATCCAGTTCCAAATACTGAGCCAGGCACACCTGAGTTTTTAGTCTTAAAAAATTAATTTTGACTTTTGATTTTAAACAAAGGGACTGCAGTCAAAACACTTAAAGATGTTTACTATCTACTAAGAATCATGCTACAGTAGCCACTTCTAAAAAATCCCCACAATTCCTTACAAGGTCAACCATGAAATGATATTCATCCTATTCATTCCATCCTACAGAGGAGCATTCACGTCTTGCCACGAGACATAAACTGTTTGTGACACCAAGAACATTTAATTTTGTGCTGAGTATAAAAATGGGTTTTCCACATATCACATCACTACATCATTTAAATTTGCACTGACAACTCGAAAACACATGGTCCCACACAGCCACACGTCATCAAGGTATAATGCACTCTCACACACTAAAGTCCCACTCAGCAGCTTGCACACAGAAAAACAATTAAAAACGCCATTACTGACATGCCTACTGCACCAAAGCTCGGGTTCAATGCTCTCCACTAACTTCCCCACAGTGATGAACTGACATGGAAAGCTTAACAAATCTCTTTTTATCCACTCTCAGGTTTCATGAATTCAAACAACCCAAAATACTCTCATACTTAACAGAATTCTATACCATTTACTCAAAATATTTATTTTCTGATTTCGATAAAATGTCTTCAACTGGCGTTTAGAGTTAATGTAGTCAGATATAAATCCCTCATTTCTTCTGTGGGGGGCTTTTTGTAAATTTTTCTGCAAAATGATTAAACTTCTTTGAAATTCTTGGCCTTCATGCACTGCACTTTTGAGATTTATTTACAGATTTATTTTGGTTATTTATTTATTTTAACTCTAAAGGTTGTTGAGAGTTACAGGGATTAGGACAACATAAGTTCATGAACTTGTTCTTTGACTACATTGAAACTGTAGATAGGAACACTGAAGTGATGTAACAGCCAGCCTGTGGGAGGTTGCTGTGTCATTATTCCTTTTGTTTAAGTAGATCTTGGGATTTAAGGTCACTGCATTCCTCTGTGTATCATTTTAATTTTTAGTCTCCACTATACTATTTATCTGAGTTTGGGTTATGGGGACAAGAGTCTTAGCAGATAGATCGAGGCCACTGTCTCCCCAGAAAAGTCCCCTTGCAAAGTATCTCAGCATTCACAAGCCAGCCAAGAGATGACAAGATTACCCTAAGGTTTAAAGATCATGTGACATCTGCATGATGGTCTGCTCATTTAAAGACATATATATCACCATGTCTTGTTCTTTCTGCAATTATACGGTAACACTTTACAATAATGTTCACAAAATGTTGTTTCATCACCAATTAATTATTGGGAAACAAATATTTATTTAACCTTTTATCCAGGTAAACTGTTTGAGAACCACTTCTGATTTAAACATGCCCTGGCCAAATGAAGAAGTTTTGGTTCCTCAATTAGTTACCAATTTTCATTTTGATGACTTATCTAAGTATTAATTTCCTTAAAACCAAACTAATGATTACGTAATGGTGAAATAGTGGTAAGGTCATGCTTTGTTTTCTGATAGTTAAGCGATAATTAAGTGGTAATTAACCAACATTATGTGTACCTTATTGTAAAGTGTCACCAATTATACAAATAAAAAGCACAAGTGGTGTCAAACAAAATATGCTTTTCTACTTCTAAACTGACCCTGTCCTCATATGTGGTTCCGATCTCTTTTAATAACTTCTGAATTATTTACA
This sequence comes from Arrhamphus sclerolepis, assembly GCA_037176975.1. Taxonomy (NCBI): domain Eukaryota; kingdom Metazoa; phylum Chordata; class Actinopteri; order Beloniformes; family Hemiramphidae; genus Arrhamphus; species Arrhamphus sclerolepis. The sequence continues at coordinate 7,835 of JBAMYA010047797.1, forward strand.
CACAGCCTCCACAGGTTAATGTGATGTTGGTGTACAAATTGGAGACCTGGTGTTTCCAGCATCCCCCACATTTACCATGTAAACATAGTGTAACATCCAGCTGGATGAGATAAAAGGATGGAGGAGGAGGTGCTCAAAAAACCTTTACTGTTGCTGTAGCAATGCTGCACAAATAGCAACAAAAAAAGTGACAGTTGTGACTTCCTCCTCCACTCTCAACCACCCTATCACTTGGGACCAAAAAAAAAAATGGCTCCCAACATTTCACATGCTTGTCCCGCCCCCTTGCCTTCTTCATCCAATTGCACGCCTGCCTTAGCCCTGATAAATTCAGAAACCACAGAACTTTTTAACAATAGTTCAAAATATAACATCAACACAGCACATTTTGCAGGGTTCAACAAACATCTCCTACAAAAAGTTTTTATTGTTTGTTCGTTTTGTTGTTTTGTGGGATGGGGGGATGGTAGGGGGTGGGGTGGGATGTTGATTTTTGTTTTTTTCCTTCCACAAACAAAATGGACAAAGGTTTAAAAGGCCATGGAAAGTAGGTCACAATATTTCATCCAAATTCAACAATAACATAAAAACTATTTGTGTTCCACAATTATACTGTTTGGTTAGGTTGAGAATGAGGTCAAGTTTGTTCTATATTTATTGATTGTTGAAATTACATGAAAATGCATCCAGTGATCTGCTGGTATTCTTATTATCAAATACAATAAAATAATGACATCCAGAAATTGTATTGGGAGTTTACTGTGGAAGCCATCACATGAATTACAAGAGAAGCGTCAAGCTAATTGCTTCATTAACTAGCAACCTACATTTAGTATCTTAACTGCTGTTTACACGATAATGCTCAGGAGTGGAAAAAAACAAAATATTTTATCAGATGTCCATTTTGTTTAGACAGCAAGGCATTTTGGGGGGTTGAAAACACAAGAAAGTGATACCACCTTCCAGAGTGAAAATTAAAAAAACACTCCACTCTCACGTCACCGTCTAAACGGTTCACAACGCAAAACTGCGTTTTGTCATCACATAGAGTTTATATTTCAGCTGGATACTGCTGGAGAAATTTGGTCCATATGTCCATATATTTAAACTGGCAGTTCCAGTCCACGTTTCCTTGCTCCTTTGTAATCTAACATTATGTTTAGCAACAGCTCTACCCCTCGTCTTACCAGATGTGTTTTCATGAATTGTTTCGCCATGTTGTTTCTCATTGTTATTGTATTGTGAGCTATGAGTGAACAGGAAGAAGAGAAGCTGAAAGGTTCAACAGAGGTGCTTGGTCTTGGTGGTGCTGCCACCTAGCCACCTGGCATGCATACTGCATCGATAAATAGGAAATTCTACACAGTTTTGCACACCTTTGCATCTGCAAGCAGATTTTCCCACAAAATGCCATTCTAAATGCAAAGTGAGAACAAAATGCCACTTTTGGGTTTTTGTTCAGATCATTTCCATATAAAGTGGGCCTTAAGTATATTCGGAATAAAACAGTACTTGAATAATAGTCTGACAACTTTAACATTTAAAATTCAGATAAGAACATTGGGTTCAATGTGACCACAACCACTAATGAAAGTAGGCCAAACATGTGATTTGTAATTCATTGATGTTATTTCATGTTAATTTCTTGATTTATTTAAGTTGTCATGTTTATTGCATGTTTAAATTATTGAATAATATTTAAGTCTGTTATGACTAAAACTAAGTCAGAAAAGAATAAATAAAAGTAATGTAAAATGCAGCCCTAAAGCTATTGTTGGTGATAAATTGTGTCACAATAATTTCAGTATCTCAACTATGTCAGTGGGTTTAAAAATAGGCTGATGGACTAGTTGAATGAAGACTTATTGGTGAATCCGTGTCTAAAAAAAGTCTTTGACTCTAACATTTACTTCCAGGTAAGTGCCTAACAACCTGTTTAAATGCACCAGAATGCACTAAATGGCATTATCTTCATTAAAAAAAATTTACTGGGAGAGGACCCCCAGATCCATCCTCACTGCAGTTGCAGTTTTATTTTTATTTTTATTTTCAGTCCTAAAACCATCTCTGGCTTTCTCGGCTGCACCTTTTCTGTTCTAGATTTCAGTTCTGCAAAGAGCGTCAACGATGACTGCTTTGTCTCCAGGTGTCGCCAGCATTCAAAACACTTAGAAGTGTGCATACGCTGGACATAAAATTTGTGTGGCGGACCGCACATTTTCATGCTTAATTCACTCAGTACATCCAAACGTGAGCGTGAAAAATGCCAGATGGAACTTTTTTGTGCATGCACAAAGTTAATCCATTGTTCCACATCCACGATGGACCCCTGTTGTTCGTCCTGAATAATCTGAAATTTGAGAGATAGG